>KV724837.1:18249-33192 GCA_000500205.2 Phytophthora lateralis | reverse complement strand
TCGACCTTGTACACGTTTTTCTCGATCTTGTCGCCGCGTTTGATCTTGTCGTAGACCCAGCGCAGCTGCCTTCCGCGGTACGCCACCTTTAACGCAGCGATGACTCCGGCATTCATGGGCCGTTCCCTGTTTAAAGTGATTGTATCATTTTGTTCAGGATATTATTTTTGAGTAGTACCGGAATCGCCCGCGCGTATTGTATTACAGTTAAACCCGTACTACAGATTCCTCTCTCACTTCCGGTACCGCGTGTAATGAATAACCTTGGTCGGTTTATACTATTTAATATAGCTGGTCAGGAGAGGTCCAGAATCGTACATGAATTTGAAATTTAGGCGCGAAGCCGCATTCAGAGATTCGCTCAACCTGCACACAACGACAGGCTGGATGCCGATTGAGATCAAGAGTAGTATTATCAAGGACCATGCGGCGCGTCCGGAGCTGTTGCAACGGGAACTTGCAGCATGGGCGAAATTAACGTTTAAGTTGCGCAGAGTCCCGGCACAGACAACAATATCTGACATCATCAAGAATGCGCCGGCGATCGTGAGCAAGGATTACGGCGACGGTAAGCGCCGCAGACTCTGTCGGTGTATGAGAAGGTGAAGAACTTTGATCGGACGCCGCACGAGCAGACCGTGAGCCTCCTTGGGAAGGCCCAATACGACGTCGACGAACTGCAAGCAATGCAATGGAGCCGCGAGGTCTGGAGCGAACTGCAGGGCCAGCGCACGATTAGGAATTGCTTTGGGCACACTGGCGTTTGCTTTAAAGGTGGCAAGGAAGACCCTAAAGGGTGTAGTTATGGTAGCTGTGGCGGCATCGAAGAGGTCATCATGCAGATGCAGTTCTAGCGTGGTACAACTCGTAATACATAATAACCATATGGTAAAAAAGAGTGGTACCAAGAGCAAGAGGTGGAGAGCGCGGCGGCCTGGCGGACGAAGCAGCGTCGGCGTGCCGCGCCGCCCTCGAGACGCAGGAGATACTGGTGGTGGAGAGCAAGGAGTTGCTGACGGTGGAGAGCGGTGGCTTACCGCGCCGCCCTCGAAACGCAGGAGATGTTGGTGGTGGAGAGCAAGGAGTCGCTGGAGGTGGAGAGCAAGGAGTGTATAGATTTGGAAGAGTTTTGGCTTTTGAATATGTGGCGAAGCAGCTTCACGAAAATCGCTAACATGACGGAAGCTTGCCAGCGGTACGCCCGGAATGCCGACTATCGGAGGGGGTACTCCGTCGATCAGGCGTGATCGGAAAACCTTGTAGTCACCTTGTGTACCCGACGGCGGGGCGCGTTACGCTCTTCCGGTGTTCACTGAAGGCGTCTGTGGGTGACCAAGGCGGAATATTGGATCTGGACTGCTCCTTCCGGGGAATAGGTGGGTGACGGCCACGCGGGTATTCTTCACGCGGTCGTCGGTTGGCTGTGATCGGGTCTTGGTGCAAGTCGATCACGTGGGGGGGGGTCCTTGGGGTGTGCTGTTGTAGCCCTTTCCGTTGCTTGCCGCCTCCTCTTGGCGGGGTCTTGAGTTGAGATGAGAGTATACGATCGCACCCTGGCCAAGCTATCCAGGTCTGCGTCGTGTCCTTGGTTGACTTGGTGAGTCCTTCGTCGGGTAGGCCAATGTAGTTCCTTCCCCGGAAAGTATGGACGCCACTTGTGTCTTGCAAGGCAAATCAGAATCTATTTAAACCATAAGGTAAAGGCCCTAAAGATCTCTCCCTATCTCGCTCTCTCTCTATCCCGCTTGCGCGTCTCTTGATTGCACACCGTTGCTTGAACTTGATCTTATGTACCAAGATCGCGGTACCTGCGCCGAAAAGATTGATCCCTTGTACCCACCGTAATTGTGATCGCGTGTTGCCGATCGCGTGTCGAAATGTCTGTCGCATATTGATCTGGACCAGATCGCGTATCGAAATGATTGCTCAATATCGATCTGATCAGGCCGGCATAAATGATTACATCATACTCGTCAGCTCGACCTGTATCCACTTCGGGCCGGAGATGGATGTCTTCTGAATTCAACCGGACATAACTGGACATAATCACAACCCTTCCATCGCGATCTCTCCAAACGTGATCCCATGCCATCAGTCCTCCAGATCGCTCAATCTTTCCAACTGGCAGACGCTTCACCTCAAATACTATGGGTAGTTCGTGATGTTGGCGATCATGTACGGCGTCTCTTGGGTTCTCGATAGCGCATCGTTCAGGGAAGGCATTGGCGGGTGTATTTCAAACCCGGAGGGGTCTCTGCGAGTCCCACTTGCTCCGGATCCTTTCGTGTGTTTTCTCTTCTTGGCGACTTTATCATTAGCTCGGGCACTTCGACGGTCAGAGATCCAAAGTGGAGCAATCGTCACAGGAGCCCTTGCTGGTTTTGAATTGCCTCTTTCTATCCACCAGCGAGCATGAAAATCTGAGGCCTTCAAAACTTCCTTTCTTGATTGTACTTCCCAGAGTTTGTGAATGCACGGAATACCCATCGTGTGCATGAATTCTCCACTACATTCTCCTTGGTGGATCCTTCTAGTTTGCTCCAAAGACAACAATAAAGCATTGGAGTGAATGACACCATGATATTCCACCAATATCTCCTGCGTCTCGAGGGCGGCGCGGCACGCCGACACTGCTTCGTCCGCCAGGCCGCCGCGCTCTCCACCTCTTGCTCCGGGTGGACTTCTACCATTAATCTCTCAATCAAGGAGGTTTGTCTTTCAACCATTGTCTTAGCTTCAGTGTCTTGTGCGGTGTTCTGCGTAGAAGTGTGTGGTCTGCTTGTATGCGCTGTGATATGCTGCGACCATGCGAGTAGGTCCGGTATTGTTGCCTCGGAAGCTTCAACACAGCGCTCAATCGCCAGAACAGCAGGCCCGTTTGGATTCAAATTGGCCAGGGAATGGTAATGGCGGATGAGTACTGCAGTGAGGGTGTCCATCACTGCTCCATTGACGTTATAGATTTTGTTTTTCAGCTCATGACTTGTGTTGAACAGCTTGTCTCGAACGAGTCGGATCTAGACTTGGGTTGCTGCGTCCAAGCTGTCGAGAACAGGGAGTACACAAGTTTGCTTTGGAGCCATTCCGCTGAGCACCTTTGAGACCTGGTGGTCTTCCTTTGACGTGTTGAAGACATATGCGAACGCTTTGTTTGTCGTGCTTAGATTCCAGGAGCCTCGGTCGAAGATCCACTGCGCGGTGAGATCAGAACAAGCGTTAGCGTGCTGCGCACCTCCACGGCAAAAGGAATGCGAGCTGAGCGACTCTTCAACTCCAGCCGGTCCAGCAATCCTCCCCAGAAGGCGGTTGACAAGGGCATGTATGCCGAGCGTTCGCGAGGGCTTGACTTGCTTTGCTTCACTTGTTGTGCAGACAGATGGCTGGCACGGCTGGTCCTCAAGAAGTTTAAGCAGCGGGATCGAGTCAGTGAGCTCAGCGGGAACTTCACCTTGGTCGATAGGCAAGTGGATCAGCAGCGCTGTGGACGGAGATTCTTGAGTGATCAAGGCGAGCACAAGAGCAAGCAGTGAGCACGTGGAGAACTCAGCATCAGGAAAGAGGGACAAGACCTGCTCATTCGCTGTCTTCATCCGGATCAAGACGAGGAAGAAGATATCACCAGATCCTATGGATAGCTGATGCTTTCGCGCAAAGGTCAAGTCCGAGGCCCGTCCAAACAGGTACCAGAGTAGGCATAGCAGTGCAGCGTCTTGATAATCCAAAGTGCTACTTGCATTGGAATACAAATGCAGCACCATCTTGTGCAAGTCATTCTTGGTACACGCCGTTGCTTTCTTCATGAACCCACCGCGCTCGCGCTTGATGCAGTGTTGCTCGAGCGTTCGACCCATGCTTAGCAGTTGTCTTGCCACCGCGCCACCTTGAACAGGGTACTCATCGAGTAGCCAGCACCTCACTTGGCGATAGTACTGGGCCACTGAGTGGTGAGAAAGATGTTGCCCCCGTGACCCCGCATGAAGGCCAGATGCACCCCAAACTTGTCCATGAGAGTCACTAAAATGGCACTAGCTTGGGTAGAGTCTTCAACGAGCATAGTTCTTATATGCGCGATACTTGTCCCCTCACTTGCGAGGAACCTCTCAAACGCCTTGATCGACGTTGATTGCGCACGCTTGGTGTTCGTTGGCTTCAGATTGTTCAGGCTCATCAGGTTTGGTCGGAAACAGTTCAAATACGGGAGTGATATGTGGGTGAGAGAGCGTTTGCAGGGGGGTATAGATATCTGGCGTTGGACTCCGACTAGATACGTCGGAGTCACTGTGCATCCGACCTTGGGGCTATTGTGTGTTGCTATTGGCTGAAAAATTGTAAATATGACGGATACTATTGGTCGAAATGTGTATTACAGTTTTATTGGGTAAAATAACGGCTCGGAGTTAATAGTATTTTCAAGTGTGGTCGGAGAAGTGATGCTATTCATCCATAAGAGTAGAACAAGTCAGAAATCCAGAGGCAATTAATGGAGGGTTAAACCATCGTGTTTCACAAAGAGTAGGAAATATATAAAGCACTAGCGAGGGGGCTGGACTTGCTCTCGAGGATTTCTTGCTGTAGTGTACATGTATTGATCAAAATAAACTTGCTGGCTAGTCCAGACATGGGAAGTTCTGCCCGTGCAGCTCTCTCAAGTCTAACCTAAAGCTCTGCACTGCCTGTCATATTGTACACCTACGCAATTGCTTCCTTCGAACGCACTTCAGCATTGTTCCCGTGAACCCAGCATCCGCAGCCAATTCGAAGGTGTTCTCGAAGGTGTTGTTGGGTACGCCCGAGGCTTCCCTGCTCCAGCAAGCTCTCACTTTTCAGTTCACTCCGTCAAGCGCACTCGTCCAAGCTCCAGTGTCGCGCAAGCACCGTCCTCCGAGGAGGCGAGGATGAGGAGGAAGAAGATTATCGAAGGAGTCCTGACAGCCCGTTGTTCGGTACTGAGGAGCTACCCACATCCAAAATGCTATTCTTGGCGGATGTTCCAGCGCGAACCTGAGGCTGGAGGAGAATGCTGCGTCGACTCGAGAGCTGCTCAACGGATGTCACGTCACGCGGCCTGTATGACGAGACTGCGCACCGTCCAAGTTTGCTTCAAGACAAGACGTTGCAGAAAAGTTTACTATTAATAGTGTCGCCATGTGCCTATCTGGAGGTGGGGAGAGTTGCATGGTGATAGCCGGCTCAGGCATTAGCCCTTTTGGACTCTGTAGGCTACGTACCTATCGGACGCCCTTCGGGGAATAATGGGTTAAATGCGATGACAGGTTTTCACTGTAAATGGGTCTTGAACAGCTCTGTTCAAGAACTTACTTGAAATGTAGTACTTCGAAACACGGTTTTCATTTAATGAGATGTTAGTCGAGTGAAGTGCATTCAAGGAGCTGCTCCAACTCAACGACAATGCCGGGCAAACGTCAACACGCGCTCGTCACGAAAGATTTCAGCAAAAGAGATGCAGGAGCCTAAGCCGTGCAAGCCGCCGACTTCTTCAGAAGCATGCTCACATCAGCGTAGCTCAGGCCTACGCTCGTGACTGCGTTAGCAGCAGGCTTGGCCTTCGGCAGCCACAGGAAGTCCGGGTGCTCGTTGTCTGAGTCGTACACCCACTCCCCGCCAATGATCTCACCAGCAGCGTCCAACTCCAGTAGGTAATAGTAGTACTGGCCCGTCGTAAACTTGTTGATCTGACCCGAGGACACCAAGCCACCGTCCGTGTACGTCTCGACGATCCACGAAAGACGCGACTTCACGTACACGATGCTCTTGGCGGCGGCGTTCCACGGGTAAGACTGAAGGCCGTAGAAGGTCTGGGCGGCCTTCTTGAGCGACATGGCAGTCTGCTCGTATACCTTGAAACCACGCACGGGCTGGTTCCACACCTCCGAGCCGGCCGTCACGTCCACAACGAACGTGGTGTTCAGCTTGCCGAGCAGGTTGGCAGAGGCAATGTGAAAGTAGGCAGGGTTCAGGTCACGGTACGCGTTGTTGGTGTGGCGGCCGTAGGCATCCGTGGCCTCGTCGCCTCCGTTGTAGCGAGCGCCCGTGAAGACGGTAGATACACGGGAGCTATCGTACACACTAGAGACCAGAGCCTTGAGGTCCATCGGTTGGAACGTGACACCGTTGTGGGTCACGGGACAGTTGGGCTCGGCCTCGAGAATGGCTGCCGGGGCCCAGGCGTGGCAGATTCCGAACCACGACGGGATGCAGTAACCCGAGGTTTTACCCGCACGGATCGAGCACGCACTGCCATCGGTGAGAGACGCGCAGTCGTTCTGCGTGGTGCATTTCCTGCGAGTGCTCTGCGAGTCGATGCCGTTCTTCTTCGACACCTTGTTCATGAAGTCCGTCGCATCCTTGCCGAACGCCTTCGCGTACTTCTCGGCAGCACTTGGTTGTCCCTCCTTCCAGACAACGTTGATGCTGTCCTGGTACGTCGGCCAGTACGGGCCAGCCCACGGGGACGGGTTGTGCACACCAACCGTGGGGAGGTCCTTGAGAGTCATCTCCATCTTGGTGCCGAAGAACGTCTCGAGCTTGGCGATGTCAGTGTTGGCGTTAGCCTCGAGCTGACGTTTCGTCTGCAGCTTGCGGGAAACCTGCTCGTCTTCCCAACCAGTGGCGCAGTTGGCCTCACCCTTGACACCGGTTTTGACCTGCTTTCCGACATTGGTGAACGTCGAAGTCTTGTCGCAGTAGGCGTCTAGGTCCGCATCAGTAGCGGGGGCGTCCTCGGACAGGACCACCGTGCCCACCTTGGCGAACACCGGGTCGGCAGGGGCCGTGGTCAAGTTGGCCAGCAGGTCCGGGTACTCGACAGGCACGTCCAGAATCGTCGTGATGTTAGGCAGCGTCGGGTCTACCTCGACCGTGATGGCACAGTCCTGGTCGGTCACGTGACCACCGTAGGCAGGGAACTTGTCGGTGATCTCGTCGGTGGTGCCAGACGTCGTCACGGGGGCGTAGTACAGTGATGAAGCAGAGGTGTGCTCCATTTGCATGGCCACAAAGGCCACCGCGGCGGAAACGAGGTAGGTGCTGGGGGAGTAGACCATGGTGACGATCTAGATTGTCGGGTTTGGCCTGGAGCGGGTGGAGTAATCTTCTCGCAAGCGAGCAGATTGGAGAATGAAGCCAGCGTTTGCTGTTCGCTTGCTGTTGACGTACGTCGAGCCAGCTATATGTACCACATATGGAACTGCTCCACTGGCCTGAACAAATTTACGACACCCTACGCCGTAGGGAATTATAGGGGAACTTCATATCTTTACCCAGTTGCCACGTAACATACGACGTACGAAGTAACCCTGCCTCGATCTCGGAGCGCGATTTGTACGAGAATCCACTGCCCTGGCGCTCTCCCGTCTCGCTCCTTGCTTATGTGTTGCGGTGAAGTCGACCGAGCTGTGAGCTTACGTTCAACCGAGTCGATCAAGAGGCACGCGCGCTGCTTGACGCAAGCGGTTGCTAAATACGTACGAACAGCTCGGATCTAAGTTGCTGAGAAGGGACAATCGACCACTTGTGTGACACGTTCGAGTTTTCCAGTTGGTCTTCGTCCTACATGTACTTCAACCAATGTGACGCAGTGGTACTACTTCATGTAGGCAGTGCCTGGCAAAAATGAGCAAGATACCGATCTTCTGCTTCCTGTTCACTCGAAGTCGTCGTCGCTTGAAAGCCTGACGAAAGCTAGCCAATGATGATTATTGGTGTATTGACGTGTGAACTAAAGCACAGCAAGAAACGATCCAGTTAATACGAAGACCATCGAAGTGAAAGAGGAGATGGCACCTATTGAATTCATCGTGCGTTTCATTCCTACAGGTCGAAGCGCATCCCATGCTTGATGAGCACATTACTTTTTTAAAAGTATTAAAATGCAATGTTAGCATGATAATTCTGTTATTCGTTAGTCATTCGGTCATACGGTGATAGAAGGCGACACGAGCTGTGGCACCAAGCGACTGATAGCGAAAGCACTACACTACTGTTCGTTTTATTCAGTTGTTCTTTCACCTCGAGTTCACGGCTATTAGCCGTCGGCTAGACAGAGATAAAGCTAAAGCACCAGCAGGTGAAAACCAGGGCTCGGAAAATAAATATATAACATTTTATTGTTTTTTCCCCAGAAAAACAGAAAATCACAATAATACCAATCACAATTATTATATTTTAGAATAGTGTTGCGGTTAGAGAAATTCTCAAGGGGAACGAATATACTATAGGGAAAATCATGCTGTATATTAAATATGAAAATGCGTAATTTGGTATGATTGTGGGAAGCACAGCCTAACAATATGACACTGTGGTAGGAGATACTGCGTATCTGCTACAAGGATAATAAAATGTCAGTATGCTTATCACGGGGCCAACTTGCTGTGGCAAAACCAGCAAATCCATCATTGTATTACTATTATAATAATATTATATACATTGTTTATTCAGGGTTTTTGCTGAAAATAATTTCGTCTCATTTGAAATTGTAATATTAACAATATATGATATTTAATTAACATTGATTTTAATATTACTAATGATATGAGAATAAAATATATTATTACTAGTTAGAGCTATTAATAGTAGAATCAAACTATTAATACATGTACGTTCTTACCATATACTTAAGTATCCCGCATGCATATCTCTCTGCACTCGATCTCCTGGCTGTTGTGATAAAAAATTAACTGACGCTGAGCTCGCTCATTGCTTGTACACAAAATATCTCGTCGAAAACACTTTCTCGTGGAATACTATCGATGCACAACGGAATCAGACACGCGCGAGCAGAGCTACCGTTGGAAATATATTGTAACTGTGCACCCAAATACGTATGGCTTTCTTCCATGGCTGTGTTTTTGTTCGAATCGTGCACATCTGCGTGTATTCCATTTGCATTTGTTATGGCGACTACGCCCGAGGCGTGCTAATGTGCGTGTTTGCACATGTCGTCCACATATGAATCACACTCCACACGCTCTTGGAGGATTGTGGTGGTCGATGTCTTCAGTAGCCCCAACATCAATTTTGCGACTTCGTGTCGCTTTCAGAGAACGCGACGGCGGGCGCATCGCCTGAGAGCTCGATACTGCAAATATGATTTACACACAGACCACATATACAGCATGGGTCGTTTCTTTTTGATGATATTGGGCTTAAATTTGATCCTGCAAATTAGTAGTCATTTTAGTAACGTTACCAATCAGTCCTCTTTTGACTACTAATTTGTTATTACTAACGACTACTTAGTACATTTGGTGTTTGTATTACATATTCTTGAATTTACTACCAATCCCTGATCCTCCAAGCTCGAGGGCTTGGCTCTCACTTCGAAATAAACTTTTGATAAAAATGGATTCCATATACATGTACAACGTAGTACTTTACTATGTAGCAAAGTAGTTAAAGCGACTTTAAAGTCGAAATATGCTGTAAAGTCGCTCAAAGCTGTTAAAATGTCTCACCGTAAGGTTGCTTTAACGCGATTCCTATATATATAATACCTAGTTAGCTCGTGTTGCATGTATAGCCAGAGTTCATGATAGCACGCTACAATGGAAAAACTGCAAAGGTTTCATGGGGCGATATGGAATTTACAGAAGGCAACACAATGGAGAGTATTTACAGCGCCTCACTGCCTGCGCTGGAAGCACTCGTTGACGTCGAAGGTACCTCCGTAGCAGCACCTTCAGAGCCACTAGAAGCTGATTCCGTCACACTCGAACTAGAGTTCGCAGCGGATCCCGAAGTCGAAAACGAACCGGCCGAACCCGTCGTCTCGGAGCCAGCAGTCGAAGCGGAGTCGGAACAGGCCACCGCCTTCTCCAGAAGCATGCTCACATCAGCGTAGCTCAGACCGATGCTGGTCACCGTGTCGGCCGCAGGCTTGGCTTTCGGCAGCCACAGGAAATCTGGGTGGTCGCTGTCCGAGTCGTACACCCACTCGCCACCAATGATCTCACCGGCGTCATCCAGCTCCAGCAGGTAGTAATAGTACTTACCCGTCGTAAACTTGTTGATCTGGCCCGAGGACACCAGACCGCCGTCCGTGTACGTCTCATAGATCCACGATAGACGCGACTTCACGTACACGATGCTCTTGGCAGCGGCGTTCCAAGGGTACTCCTCCAGGCCGTAGAAGGTCTGAGCAGCCTCCTCCAGGGACATGGCAGTCTGCTCGTACACCTTGAAACCACGCACGGGCTGGTTCCACACCTGGGCAGCAGCGTCGACATCTGCCACAAACGTAGCGTTCAGCTTGCCAAGCAGGTTCGCGGAGGCAATGTGGAAGAACGCAGGGTTCAAGTCGCGGTACGCATTGTTAGTGTGGCGGCCATACTCGTCAGTGGTATCGTCGCCACCGTTGTAGCGACCGCCCGTGAAAACAGTCGCAGTGCGAGCACCGTCGTACACACTCGTGATCAGGCCCTTGATATCCATCGGCTGGAAAGTCACGCCGTTGTGGGTCACGGGACAGTTGGGCTCGGCCTCGAGAATGGCGGCCGGAGCCCAAGCGTGACAAATTCCAAACCACGTCGGGACACAGTAGCCTGAGGTACCACCAGCACGAACAGCGCACTTGCTACCGTCCCCGATGGATTCGCAACCTTCGTCCGTCTCGCACTTCCTGCGCCTGCTCTGCGACTCCACGCCGTTCTTCTTTGACACCTGGTTCATGAAGTCCGTCGCGTCCAGACCAAAAGCCGTCGCGTACTTCTCAGCAGGACTCGGCTGTCCCTCCTTCCAGACAACGTTGATGCTGTCCTGGTAGGTGGGCCAGTACGGACCAGCCCATGGCGCCGGAGTGTGAACACCCACGGTCGGGAGGTCCTTCAGGGTCATCTCCATCTTGGTACCGAAGTAGGCCTCCAGCTTGGCAATGTCCGTGTTGGCGTTGGCCTCAAGGTGGCGCTTCGTGATCAGCTTCTCCTCGAGCGCACGCCCGGACACATCACTGTCACGCAACTTGCGAGTGAGCTTGGGCTCCTCCCAGCCAGTAGCGCAGTTGAGTTCATCCTTGACACCAGCCTTACCCTGCTCTCCGGTGGGCGTCGATGACATGGTCGATTCAATGTACGCGTCCTGGTTGGAGTCAGTAGACGGGATCTCCTCCGACATGACCAGCGTGCCAACCTTCGTGTACACCGGCTCGACCGGGGCTGTCGACGTGTTGGCCAACAGGTCGCCGAACGTCACAGGCACATTCAGGATGGTCGTAATGTCCGGCAGCGTGGGGTCCACCTCAACTGTGATGGCACAGTCCTGGTCGGTCACGTCAGCACCGAAGGCAGGGAACTTGTCGGTGATCTCGTCCGTGGTGCCGGACGTGGTCACAGGGTCGTAGTAGATTGATGAGGCACATGTCTGCTGAATCTGCACGGCCACAAGAGCCACAGCGGCGGAGACGAGGTAGGTGCTAGGAGAGTAAACCATTGTTGAAGCTCTGTAGGATATCAGAACAAAGCCCACGGCAGGATTGGTATAATCTTCTCGAGGCTGAGAAAATTGGAGAATGAGCAGCACTGCATGTTGCAGCAGTGCTTGCGGCGAGCCAGCTTACGACCCGATTGTGTAGGACATCTGGGTCAACGACGCTATCCACAACAACTGGAACTGAGCTCGAGTTCCGGAGCGTGAGGTTGGCATGTCAATCCCCATGCGATTTGTGGACAGGTGGCAAGGAAGCGATGGCATGGTCATGAAAAGCCTTCAAAGGGGTCCAGCATCGTACACTTGCCCAGTGGTTTGCCGACGCCAGTCAATATGTACTTCGAAGTATGAGTTTATTTGACGCTCACCGGCGCTGAAAGGGACTTGGATCCAGACGATATGTATTACTTCGAAGTATGTGTGTTCTCGGTTGGCGTTCCCAAGTCCAGTTCACTCAGCGTACCAGGTTCGAAGCAAGAAACACCGCCCTCCAAAATGGAGATGCATTCCAGTCATTTAGGTTCTCAGAAGGTGGCACCTTTAAACTTGGTTCGTGCTTGAGTAGTCATGAGTCAACATGCCACTTTAACTTTGGTACGGCGGTAGCAGATGATGATCTCTGCCTGGCATCAAGTTGGACACTGCCCACTTGTTGTGGTTGCACGATCGCTGCCGATAATACCGGTACATATTCATACATGATATGCATTATACAGGTATATGCAGCTGGGCGCATTGCGCTTGATACTCAACAATGGGGAACCCAGGAGAAGCCTTGGATATGTAGGATACCCCTGGAGAGAAGCGTTGGTGTAAAGGTGCTGCCATCATTTTCACTGTTCGTTCGAGATTAAAATTGCTGATTAATTTGTTTTGGATAACGTTACCAGTACCACAATTTGCCGTACAAGAGGCGTGCGGTCCACACTCCACTGCAATAGGGAGCTTCGCGTTGGATTTCCTCGATAGTGCAATTTTACGTGCGTTTCAACTACGCGAATGCGGTGAGCTTGTCGCCGCCGGGTGGAAGGATAAGTGACCCGCCAGGCGACACCAAAAAACGAAAAGCGGGTCCACCGAACTGTACGATGCTTGCTTGCTGGAGCTTTGATCCGGTGGAAAACGCTGCGAACGCTTGGACCTCAACGCGGTCTCCTCGCTTGCCGCGTAGGTTCAAAATACAGTCACCGAAACATCAGGGCTGGACTGCAGAGAGCTTGCACACGGAGAAAATGCCACGCCCCTACATGTACGTCGTTCGCAGGTTACTCACAACCGTGTACGCGTTTTGCACGATGCGCTTGCGGCAAGAGACAATGCCTAATGAAGTGGCGTGCGGACAGCAAGAGGCAAAGCCGGCCCACACCATCCTGGAAGTCTTCCTTTTCGTGAGCCCTCTTGCCACAAATCCTACGTTACATGGATATCCCAACGCTGGCCGTGCCTTGACACGCGCGACGATCAACGTTGCAAGCAAGCTGGCCGACAGCAAGAGTCCATTCCCCAATTTTCTCGGTGTCGAGAAGATTACACAGCCTTCCTCCATCCCAGGTTGACGCGCTACCCATCCGGATCTCTGGATTAACACTCTGTACAACCATGGTCTTCTCGCCCCGCACCTACCTTGTCTCCGCCGCTGTCGGCCTCGTGGCTTTGCAGATCCAGCAGGCCGCTGGCGCGTCGCTGTACTACGTCCCCGAGACGACGTCCGGCACGACGGACGAGATCTCCAGCAAGTTCCCTGCTTTCGGTGCCGATGTGACCGACCAGGACTGTGCCATCACGGTTGAAGTGGACCCGACGCTGCCCGACATCACCACCATCTCGACGGTGCCCGTGACCTACCCGGACCTGCTGGCCAACTTGACCACGGCCCCGATGGAGCCGGTGTCCACCAAGGTTGGCACGGTTGTTCTGTCGGAGCAGACTCCGGTCACTGATGCCGACCAGGACGCGTACGTGGCTTCGCCGTCGACCACGCAGGGCTCCACGACGGAGACCGTGCCTACCACAAAGGCAGGAGTGACGGCTGCCTCGCCGGTAGCTCCGGGAAAGACCGGCACGACCACTACGACGTCGACTACCCCGATTGTGAAGAGTGCGGCGCCCAAGGACTGCGCCACTGGCTGGGAGGAGGAGACCAAGCCCGCCCGCAAGCTGCGCGACAGCGATGTGTCCGGTCTCGACGAGATGCTGCAGACCAAGCGCCAGCTCGAGGTCAACACCAACAAGGACATCGCCAAGCTCGAGGCCTACTTCGGCGCCAAGATGGAGATGACCCTGAAGGACCTGCCTACCCAGGGTGTGTTCACGCCTGCGCCGTGGGCTGGACCGTACTGGCCTACGTACCAGGACAGCATCAACGTCGAGTGGAACCAAGGCCAGGCGAGCCCTGCCGAGAAGTACGCCACGGCTTTCGGCCTTGACGCGACGGACTTCATGAACAAGGTGTCCAAGGACAACGGTGTTGACTCGCAGAGCTCTCGCAAGAAATGCACCACGCAGGACGACTGCGCGTCTCTGACTGACGGCAGTCAGTGCGCGATTCGTGCTGGTGCTAGCTCGGGCTACTGCATCCCGGGGTGGTTCGGCATCTGCCACGCCTGGGCTCCGGCCGCCATCATCGAGGCCGAGCCCAACTGCCCCGTGACCCACAACGGTGTGACGTTCCAGCCGATGGACATCAAGGCCCTGATCTCTGACGTTTACGATGGCGCCAGCGTCTCGACGGTGTTCACTGGTGCTCGTTACAACGGAGGCGACGAAGCTACCGACGACTACGGCCGCCACACCAACGCCGCGTACCGTGACCTCAACCCCGCCTACTTCCACATTGCTGCTGCCAACCTGCTCGGCAACCTGAAAGCCTCGTTCGTCGTGGACGTGACGGCCGGCTCGGAGGTGTGGAACCAGCCCGTGCGTGGTTTCAAGGTGTACGAGCAGACTGCCATGTCCCTGGAGGAGGCTGCTCAGACCTTCTACGGCCTGGAGGAGTACCCTTGGAACGCTGCTGCCAAGAGCATCGTGTACGTGAAGTCGCGTCTCTCGTGGATCTTTGAGACGTACACGGACGGTGGTCTGGTGTCTTCGGGCGAGATCGACAAGTTCACTACGGGCGCCTACTACTACTACCTGCTGGAGCTGGATGACGCCGGTGAGATCATTGGTGGCGAGTGGGTGTACAACTCGGACAGCGATCACCCAGACTTCTTGTGGTTTGCCAAGGCCAAGCCTGCGGCCGACACGGTGACCAGCATCGGTCTGAGCTACGCTGATGTGAGCATGCTCCTGGAGAAGGCGGTGGCGTGCTCGGACTCTGCTTCGGCCTCGGGCTCGGTTGGCTCGTCGGCCTCTGCTTCCGCTTCGACGTCTGCGTCAGCGTCCACTGCCGCTTCCACATCTGCTTCCACGGCTGCATCGACCTCGGGCTCAGCTACGAGCTCGACCTCTAGCGTGACGGGATCGGCCTCAACCTCGACCGGCTCGACGGGTGCCGCTACGGAA
>KV724837.1:0-18199 GCA_000500205.2 Phytophthora lateralis | reverse complement strand
CCTGCCACTTCGACGACTGCTTCTAGCATCGGCGGAAACGGAGCCACGGAAACCCCGGCTGCCACGACCTTGAACACGGCCCCTGGCGTGACGACGGCGGCTCCTACTGCGACGATTGCTACCGGCACCCCGCCGCAGGGCGAGCACAACAATGACGGCGACGACCACCACAACCAGCAGCAGCAGTACCAGCAGCAGTTCGAGCACGCGCAGCACCCGCGTCAGTCGTGGCAGTCGTTCTTCCACTGGTGGTAAGCTGCACGTGCGTCCAATGCGGACAAGCAGCGCTTATTCAGAGACGAAGTGATGAAAGTGAGAGAGAATCACTTGCATGCGTTTAGTGGTATGATAACAGAGCCAACCTTTAATGATGCCCTTTGAATCAAACCCACCTTGCCTGGCAAATGCTCCCTATCAAGTGTTCGACAGTGAAGTACAGTGTATTAGCCTCCTAGCAGAGGTGAAGGTAACAGCCGCTCTTGATTCTACAGTTAAAGTACCCAGCTGAATAAGCTGCCAGTTCGACACTCTAGGCCGTAGCTTTGCTGAGATGATCTCGACCGCATGCGAGCTGTACATGTGCATCTATTCTCTCTCACCGACGGATGAACGCTATTCAGTCTCAGATCGCCCACGTTACATTTTAATCCGGTGCACGTCTTCAAGGATCCGAGGGCGGACCGAGGTTGAACCCGGCATTTCCATTGCAACAAGTGACGTCACCTTCGACGCGAATACTTTCCCCACGCTTTTCTGGCCGAAGTGTCGGCGCGGCCACAAGCCCAACGAGACTCGAGTGGGGTCCTGCGTGGAGGCGGCCAGCGTCGCGATCGGCTAAGAACGACTGCCGGTTTATTGGAAAACAGAGCTGCAGCCATCCTCTTTTCTGATGTGCGGATGATGTGGATTTTGGCGTTCGCAGCATTGCGGTGGGGCATCGTTCGATTGCAGCTCCGCTCCCTCACGACCGACAAAGGTGCCGGCGTTGGCTGCAAAACTGCTTTGGCCTTTACGTTGCGACCTCAAGTCAATTGCCACCATCTTTCGATCCTGTCGGCAAAAGCTTTGCACGCAGTCCACAGTCATCTAGTGAGCGCCGTCCGGTATGCGGAAGCTCTCTTCCGGATCGAGCTGGCAGCAAAGTATTATCGAGACGGCCATCTGCGGCTCCACAAGTGGAGCCACGACAGCAGGGCCTTCCGTCTCTCCTCCGCTATGTCAGGATGGCAACGTCGTGCGAGGACAAATGGCGACGAAATCCACCGTCCTTTGCCCCAGCAGCAGCCGCGCTCTGAGGGGGGCGCCAGTCTAACTGTAAGCTTACTTACCCACAGCACCGAAACGAGCTGCAAGTTGCAGCCTGCAACTCGAACGGCGGTGACACGCACAGCCACAACGCGGCGATGAGAATCCACTCACCGCCTTCCTTCAAACGGTGGCGGTCGTCTCTACAGTACTGTTCAGTCTCCGGTCAGCTTTTGGTGTGATGGCCACCGAGCGCGCCTTTCACGACGCTACGTTGGTCCTCCCGATGCCGATAGCATCATCGATCGACAGCAGCGATACACGTAATAATTCCTCCGCCGCGGATCCAAGCTCGAGCTGCAGCCGCCACCGGTGGAGATACCAACGCCGCCGTGGTCCAAGTCTCCACCACCTTGATCTTCGCGCTGCAAACGCCCTGGCCGTAAGGCGGCGGATCGCGATTCAGACGGAAAAGGCGAGCCAAGCATCTGTGTGGCGTAGCGTGCATATCCCATGCGCCCCCTGCCACCAGCTGGGCCACTCGTCCAACAGTGCGTCGCCCGCTCTATCGTGGTCGACTGCCAAGACGCGCGTGCGCCGGTCTCATGTGAGGATGTCGCCGGCATTCCCCAATTTTCTCGCTGGCGAGGAAATTACCCCGCGGTTTAGCTCTTCTCTCTCAGGACCGACGCTAACATGGTGTACACGCCACGCCGCTACCTCATCCCGGCGGCCGTGGCCCTCGTGGCCCTGCAGACGCAGCAGACGGCAGCCTCGTCGCTCTACTACGACCCCGTGACCACGGCCAATACGACGGACGAGATCAGCAACAAGTTCCCGGCCCGCGGCGGCAAGGTCGCGGACGCCGACTGCGCCATCACGGTCGAGGTGGACCCGACGCTGCCCAACATCACCACCATATCGACGGCCACGGTGACCTACACGGAGCTGCTGGCCAACATGACGTCGGCCCCGACCGAAGCTGTGTCCACCAAGGTCGGCACCACCATCGTGCAGGAGTCCACCCCGTCTACGGGCGCTGACCAGGACGCGTACACGACGACCACCTCGACGTCCACCTCGACGTCCTCGACGCAAAGCACCTCCACGCAGACGTCCTCCACCTCGTCCTCCTCGGGCACCACCACGTCCTCGCAGACCAAGACCGGCACGAACGTCTCGCAAACGTCCACGTCCACATCCACGACCACCAAGACCGGAACCACGACCACCTCTGCTCCAACTATGACCGAGTCGACCACCACGACCACCTCGCCGTCCAAAACGGGTACGACAACCACGACGACGGACGCTCCGGTCGCCACCACGTCGAGCGATGTTGGCGGTGTCTCGGACGAGGAGCCCAACTGCGCCACGGGCTGGGATGACCAGAGCAGCCGCAAGCTGCGCCACGCTCCCATGTCCGCCCGCAGACTGCAGGAGAAGATGGACAAGAAGCGTCAGCTCGAGGCCAACACCAACACGGACATCGCCAAGCTCGAGACCTACTTCGGCACGTCGATGGAGACGACGCTGGCCAACCTCCCCACGTTGGGAGTGCACACACCGTCCCCGTGGCCCGGTCCGTACTGGCCCACGTACCAGGACAGCATCAACGTCGTCTGGAGCTCCGGAGAGCCCAGTGCGGCCAAGAAGTACGCCACGGCTTTCGGCCTTGACGTGACGGACTTCATGGACAAGGTCTCGGCTGACAACGGTATCGACTCCATGAGCAGTCACACGGTCTGCTCCTCGGACAGCGACTGCTCTAGTCTCACGGACGGCAGCTCGTGCGCCATCCGAGCCGACAAGAGCTCAGGCTACTGTATCCCGACGTGGTACGGCATCTGCCACGCCTGGACGCCCGCCGCTATGCTGGAGGACGAGCCCCAGTGCGCCGTGACGCACAACGGCGTGACGTTCCAACCCATGGACCTCAAGGCTCTGCTGTCGGACATCTACGACGGCGCCACCGTCTCGACAGTGTTCACGGGCACCCGCTACAATGGCGGCACCGACACGACGGACTCGTACGGCCGTCACTCGAGCGACTCGTACCGTGACCTGAACCCTGCCTACTTCCACATTGCTGCTGCCAACCTGCTCGGCAGCCTGAACGCGACCTTCATCGCAGATGTCACGGCCGGCTCGGAGGTGTGGAACCAGCCCGTGCGTGGTTTCAAGGTGTACGAACAGACTGCCATGTCCCTGGAGGATGCCGCCCAGACCTTCTACGGACTGGAGGAGTACCCTTGGAACGCTGCTGCCAAGAGTATCGTGTACGTCAAGACTCGTCTCTCGTGGATCTTCGAGACGTACACTGATGGTCCGCTGGTGTCTTCGGGCAAAGTGGACTCGTACACGACGGGTGCGTACTACTACTACCTGCTCGAGATGGACGACGCTGGAGCTATCATCGGCGGCGAGTGGGTGTACGACTCGGACGACGACCACCCGGACTTCATTTGGTTCCCGAAGGCCAAGCCTGCGGCCGATACGGTGACCAGCATCGGACTGAGCTACGCAGACGTAACCATGCTGCTGGAGAAGTCGGTGGCCTGCTCGGGCTCGTCGTCGGGCTCGGAGTCTGCCGGTTCGGCCGGTTCCTCTGCATCCGCTTCTGCTTCCGGTTCGACGGCTGCCTCGAGCTCAGAGGCGACTGTCGCTTCGATCTCCGGTTCGACCTCGAGCTCGGCTGCCTCGAGCCTTCCCGGCTCTGCTTCGGCGGGTTCGGCTCTGTTCACGAGCTCCACCGCTTCCACCACTGGCAGCGAGAGCGCCGCCACGGTGGCTCCTGTGACGGAGGCCCCGGTTGTCACTGAGACTCCGGCCGCTACTGAGAGCAGCACTAGCACTTCAACGACGGCTCCGGCTGCGACCACGGCCACCCCTGCCAGCACCACGGCTAACACCGGCAACAACCGGAACGGTGACACCCAGCAGCAGCAGGGCCACCATCAATCGTGGCAGTCGTTCTTCCACTGGTGGTAAGCTGAGCAGCTTTGCTTTAGCTGGGAGAAGTCGGATGTCAATGAGCACCAAGTGAGAGAGAATCACTTTCGTGCACGAAGGGTTGATAGACGTAGCGACTTTAAGTGTCAATCAAAAACCAGAATGACCTGGCATTTATTTGTTTCGAGTACGAGTGTGTTCTGTTGGGAGCAAGAGAGACGACGGCATCCATTGTGAAGACGCCACCAGAGCAGTCTCGCCTTCTCCATTGTTCTCCTGCTCAAGACTCGAGTCGTTGGAGTCGGTGCTTGTGGTGCTGAGCTTCCGTCGCTGGGCTCTCGTCGGTGCACGTCTGTTGCTCTCAAGCTGTTGGCGCAGTTCCGCCCACGCCAATTTGGCATGAGGAGCTCCTGCGCCTTCCTGTTGGTTTGAGTCCTGAGCTTGAGCTTGGACTTTGGTCTGAAAGCCGAGGAGGATTTCGTGCCTCCGCACATTGCGTTGGAAAAGGGCTTCGAGTTGTTCTCCGTCGAGACTGACGTCCAAGTCATCGTCGCTGTCGCTCGCGTCGTTGGCGCCCATGGATTCAAGACGCCACTTGCCAGACTTTTTGCGAGGTGAAGGCGAGGACAGTACCGAGGGAATCTGCGAGTATCGGTGGCTGCTCGCTGCAGCTCTGGCTGGTTGAGAAGTTGGCGAAGAGACCAAGTTCCCGTGTTGCTTGTGCGGTGGAGAAGGACGAATGCCTGTCACGACAAAATCATGAGACTCGTCCACCGTATCGGTGCAAGCGTCTTTAAGATTGGTCTTCTGCTTAGCGGAGGATGGAGACACAGGCTGCTTGAGGCCGTGCTGTTTGGTTGGAGAGCGGTTCAAACTCCTTTGGACTTTGGGCGCTTCCACTGTGACCGACTCACTCTGTTCATCCAGAGCGTCACTTATACCCCCCTCTATTGACCCATTCGTAGCTTGAGCGACAACAGCGTTTCTCGCTGTGCCAGGTTCACTAACTCGCCCGTCAAAATACACAAACTTGCTTTCGCCGTGCAGTGACAACAGACTTTCGTCCAGTGGCGCTTCTGGCAGGTGAGGCAAGCGCTTGAAACTCTGCGAATGTCTTCCGGCTTTGACGGGAGACTGACGCTGCTGTCGTATCTCGAAGGCGGTTGCAGTCGTCGCTGGATGCGGTGGAATGTGCTCAACGTTGTTGGACACGGCTCGAATTGGAAGATCTAACGAATTTTTCACGCCAGGATATCGGTGGGGTGAGTGCGCCCGAGGTCGCTCGTGTTGTTGCTCCCGCTTGAGCGAGTCGATCTCTTGTCGGTGGATCTGTTCGCGATAGTCGAGTTCGCCACGTAGTTCATTTCGGAGCTTCTCCAAGTCCAGCAGTGTGGGGATACTCCCGCTTTCTGTGCGCATAGGCGAGAGCTGCTGCTGCTGCTGGATTTGAACTTGCGCTTGGCGAAGCTGGTCCACTAGTTGTTTTTGTCGTCGAAGCTCCTCCCGCATGTCATCGTACTGCCTACGGAGCTCAGTCGGGTCTACCAACCGGCCTACCGCATTGTTTTCTTGCGGGACAACGTGACCAAAGCCCTGAGGACCCGTTCGCATGGGTGACGCGTTCTGGTTTGAATACTCAAAGTAATTGTCTGGAGCCATCGGTGATCGCTGTGGGTCTTCAAAGAGATGAGCACGCGAGTTGGTGAACGGGTTTTTCAACTTGCTGGGCGATGGCGGGTTTGAAAAACGCTCTGGTTGCTGCGGCTGTGCTGGGAAATGTTGGTGTTGGAATGGTTGAGCAAGTTGAGGATGCTGCAGCGGAGACTGACTGATCTGAGCGTGTAGTTTCTGTTGCTGCTGAAGCTTGGCCTGCTGGTTTGCCGCCGCCACGGCAGCTGCAGCCTGTTCAGCTTTCTGCTGCTCGATTTCAGCCTTTCGCCGCTTTTCTTCCTGAAGCCGCTCTTCCTCGGCGCGTTGCCGACGTTTATCCTCCTCGAAGCGTTCCATCTCGCGTCGATCCTCTTCTTCCTGCTGCCGCTTAGCTTCTAGCTTCTGCTGTCGTTTTTCCTCGATCTGCCGCTCCAGCGCGAGCTGCATTTCCTGCTGCTGTTGCAGTTTCCGTCGAAATCTGTCAGCCTCTTCCGAATCGCCCCGACTTCCGTCGTGAATGTCAGTTCGCTGACGCCGTCCTCCGTTGTGAGTCGGCTCAGCTTGAGGATATCCTTGCTGCTGAGTTGCCCGTTGCGGCGAACCGTAGCCTCCAAAGCCTGGAGGTGTAGCTTGCTCGGCTATAGTTTGACCGGGCCAGAATTGACTGGTTCTCGCCTGTGACATCGAGTTCTGCTGTGGAGACCAACCAGTTTGAACGTTTGGTCCAGATGATTCGTGAGCTGCGTGTTGCTGCCAACTCTGTTGTGGCATTGGCTGGTGATGACTCGCAGAAGTTCCAAAGCCACTCTGAAAGCTTGAAGTATCGACAGGAGGTTGATGGAAGCTCTGCTGCTGTTGCTCTGGGTGAGATATCCCTGTTGGTGGGAACTCACTAGCATGTGGGTAACTTACCGACTCTGGCCCACCCGGTAGGTGATGGTGGAGCTGCGGTTGCCCTCGCGCGAAGTTGGTTCGCCAGTTCTGGTAGTTGTTACGACCCAATCCATCGAAGATGCCTCTTTCTGGTTCAAAAGCTTCATGAGGTTGGCTTTGGAAGTTGTTTCTTCCATGTTGGTGGTTCATTTCACGCTCGCGTTGCTTCTGCTCATCTCGTTGAGCTACTTGCTGTGCTAGGGCTTGTGAGTACTCTTGTTGTCGACGCCTCTGCTCTTCGCGCGGGTGAGAGCTTGCTCCATAGTGCTGCGAGGTCGTGGCGTACGGGTAGTTCGTCTGGTACTGCATGAACAAGACTCTTTCGAGGAAAAGGGACCTCCTCGATCAACGTGCCTCGCGTCCCAGCAACGCCTCGGACGTCATTCTCGAGTCAAGTTCACTATTCTTAGGGCGGCTACACGGTGAAAACGCTTGCTGCGTCGCATTGCCGTGAATACCAGCGAGAGCTCAACAGCTCAACAGCTCAACAGCTCAACAGCTCAACAGCTCACGAAGGTATGGAGGTGCTCCAAGAGGGAACTGGGAAGACAGCGCAGTCCTTGTCGATCGACTACGGGACCGTGATGGTCAGATTTCTTTAACGGTCCGCAGAGTTACTTTCAGGCAGAGTGTACTCCCGTCATCTACACAAGATTAACGACCTACAGCCCAACAACTTCCGAAGCCTCAGGATGCACTTGAAGTACAGCAAGACTGGAATCGTACAATTTATCGTGGGAGGAGGATCGACTAAGGAGGATGCAACGGATTCCCAGCGCAAAAGCAACAGCATTTGAACAGTTTTTCTTCAGCCAGGAGGACAACCACGTTCAACAAGAGGCAGAACTGTCACAGCCATTGACCTCCAACTCTCGAGTTTGTCTGCCGAAAGTGTCAAATGCTATGTACTCAGAAATGTATCATCACTGCAGACGAAATTACACAAGTCCTTAGTGGTGCAAGGCCAGTAACGCAGCAAAGCTCCATCCTCGACACCGGTTGCACTAACGCAGACATCCAGTGCTGTGCCAAAGTATCCTCCACGCCTTCGATTTGAATTTTTACAACGCGCTCGTCTTTGCTTCGCGCTGTTCGAGCTCCACTTTTCCCCAGCCCAGTGCTCCTGTTGCACAGTTTAAGCGTTGGCTCCGATGCTCCCGGCTCACGGTGTCGCGGGGAACTTAGTGCACAATTGCTGCTCAATCCCGGGATGGTGGATAGAATGGAGGCGCTCGTTGCTGCTTAAGTCAGCGTCATGCCATTTCAGTTTACGAGCTGTGACCGACATTTGATCCGTTTAAACCTTTCGGAAGATGCGCGTCTACTTCGTAAAGCGAGTCGCGGTGGTCGCTAGCGTTTTGTGCTCCGTAGCCTCAGGAAAGTCAAGTGGCATTTTGGATAAAGTGAAAAGTATCTTTCATCATGGCGACAGCTCTCAGTCTTTGCAGGGAGAAACGTCGGGAAGCGGTAACGCGGTGGACGACAGCTCTTGTGTGTACGAGTGGGCTTCTCTCAGCTGTAAACCCGAAGACGCATGCGCCATCCAGTATCATTTCGGTGATGTTACGCCATCAGAGGCGTGCCGAGTGAAGGACACGAGCGATTCGGCCAAGGTTCCTCAACAATTCCACTTGGCGTTTGCAGGCAAAGAAGCTGGAACGGGCATGGCGATTTCCTGGACGACTTTCGCGCTGGAGGAGGACCCGGCAGTGTGGATCGGGAAGAGCGAGGACAACGTTGTTCAAGTGAAAAGCGCAGCTATTTCGACGAAGTCGTACTACAAGGAAAAAGGCTACGAACTGTACAGCTACCATGCAATTGTGGGTGGTCTGAAGGCTAACAAGGAGTACTTTTACAAGGTTGGAAGCGCGTCTAACACGAAGTTTCAGAGTGCAGTGAGCTCGTTCACGACGGCTCGCAAAAGTGGCGATAGTTCTCCGTTCATGGTCGCTGTGTACGGTGACATGGGCGTTGATGCCCACGCAGTGGATACTAACAAGTACGTGAACAGCCTCGTAGGCAAGGTGGACTTCATCTACCACCTTGGCGATGTGTCCTATGCGGATGACGCGTTTCTCTCAGCGAACTCCGCGTTCGGGTTCTTCTACGAGCAAGTGTACAACAAGTTCATGAACTCGATGACCAGCGTGATGCGGCGCATGGCGTACATGGTGCTCGTGGGCAATCACGAAGCCGAGTGCCATTCTCCATCCTGTCTTCTGTCGGATACTAAGCTGAATCAACTCGGTAACTACTCGGCGTACAACGCTCGCTTCCGGATGCCTTCCGACGAGAGCGGAGGTGTGAGAAATATGTGGTACTCGTTCGAGTACGCGTCGGTGCATTTCACTAGCATTTCGACGGAGACGGACTATCCGAACGCGCCCAGCAACGCCTATCACACGCACCGGACGTACGGCCACTTTGGTGATCAATTGGCGTGGCTAGAAGAAGATCTGAAGGCTGCCGATGCAAACCGCGACCAGGTCCCGTGGATCATCGTTGGAATGCATCGCCCGATGTACACGATCCGCTCGTGCGATGCAGACGGTATGCCTGACAATTCGTATAACGCTCTGGATGTACAAGAAGCGTTCGAGAAGCTTTTCATCAAGTACAAGGTGGACTTGGTGTTTCAGGCCCACGTTCACGCTTACGAGCGGCAATATCCGACGGCGAACGGTAGCGCCGTTATGGATGGCGTCTCCGAAGACGATGCAACGTACACGAATCCGAGGGCGCCCGTGTACGTAATTTCTGGTTCTGCGGGAGGCCCCGAAGGGCTGTACCAGTACAAGCACCCAGAGTCTCCGAAATGGCATGTGCTGATGGATAACACACACTACGCTGTAACTATGCTTTCAGTCACTCCGACGAATCTCACCCTTACGACGGTCGAGAGTGCCACCGGCGCCGTCTGCGATAAGTTTACTATCGTTAAACAGTAACGACCAGCAAGAGTCGTTCCTAAGAAGAATGAAGAATGGGAACTTGCAAATTTCCCCAAAGTCAAATTCGGGAACCGAGATTGCAACCCCCTTTCAGCGTTGGCACTTGAGCCGCTGGTGCGAGGAAATCCCAAGAAAAGGACCGGTGCAGTCCTTGCTGCTGTCGTAACATTGCTATGAGAAGTACAATCGTTTTCGAGAGTTACTGAACCACGAAGCCCTATAAGCTCACCTACAATCACACCAAAAACCGCACAATGCGTTTGACTCAACGTGGATTGAGCATCGAGGTACAATATGTATCGGTATAAGCTTACTTGCCAAACTTGACCGCTCTGATTACTTTGAATCCACGTGACCAATTTACAGTGTACCTACCGTAGCGACCGACGTTTACTGTTCATTATTCGAACGTCAACTTGAGCACTGCTGTTTGTTGCCGCACCACAAATTCCACCACAAGGGAACGATGCAAGCAAAAGGAGCTCTGCTTGATTGCGCAGCAATTTATATGAGGAAAAATCGCAATCACCTCTTTTAAGTTTAGCCCCGAGATTCTCCCAGCGTATACATGTAGCAACAAAACTTGTGGACAGAAAGCATGGGAATTCCTCGCCTAGCCGGAGATTACTTCCTCCGTCGTTGTCACCACAAATGACGGATAGGCCGGGATATCCTGAATTGCTCCGGTTGAAGGCATGTGAGTGCTGAGTTAATATTTTATTTTAGAAATGAGCTTGGCCACTAAGATAGTACTTGGTGGACGTACATTCTAGATTTTATAGTCTTGCTTGTACCGTACAATTTGTAAGCTTACGTGTCTCCATTCACAATACATTTGAAAAGCGAAGCGCTTTTTAATACTAGTAAGAGGGTCAATTCGATTTTGCATCACATGTACTCCTGGAGTACATGTACAAGTATTTCACAAATTGTTTTTTAAAATAACATTCCTCCCAGCTGGCGGTGCAGAGAGTTCGCGAACAGCAAAGAGTCGGTCCAAATCACATGGGCAAAGTACAGTATCTGCTGCCTGAGCAACCTCTCCCGGTTCAACACACACCATCCTGTTGGTCCTCGCGCTTTGCATTTCTAACGTGAGTTGGCGGCGTCCGTGGAAGTTGCAGAGATCAAGTTCTTAGATGGGACTTACACCGCCAACAATTAACAAACGAGTGACGCTGAACATTAGCACTTTTACCGCACACGATGCGGTCTCACGTAGCAATCAAGCTCGCGGTGGTCGCGAGTGCCATGTGCTCCGTCGCCAGCGGAATGGGCTTCTCCTTGATCAAAAACTTTTTCAGCGATGACGATGCCACCGAGGCCGGCAGTGCTGCCAACCAGGCCAGCCAGACCAACACGGACGACCGGACGTGTGTGTACAAGTGGTCTTCATTGAGCTGCACACCCAAGGACAAGTGCTCCCTGCAGTACCAATTCGGCGATGTCACGCCGTCCCAGGCCTGCCGCGTGACCGACTCTGGCGACCACACGATGACACCCCAGCAATTCCATTTGGCTTACGCTGGAAAGGAGGCAGGCACGGGCATGGCGATTTCATGGACTACGTTTGGTCTAGAGAAGTCCCCCGCTGTGTGGATCGGCACCAGTGAAGCCAAAGTGGCCCACGTGAAGGACGCCAAGATTGAGACCAAGTCGTACTACAAGGATAAAGACTACGAGCTGTACAATTACCACGCTGTCGTCTCTGGACTCGAGCCCAACACAGAGTACTTCTATAAAGTGGGTAGCCCAACGGACAAGAAGTTCCAAAGTGCTGTGGCTTCGTTCAAGACGGCGCTTTCCAGCGGTGATGAAAGTCCTTTTACTGTGGCTGTGTACGGAGACATGGGCACTGAGGCGAACTCAGTGGCGGCCAACAAGTACGTGAACGCCTTGGGGGGCAAAGTCGACTTTATCTACCATTTAGGAGACATTTCGTACGCCGACAACGACTTCCTGACGTCCAAGACCGTTTTCGGCTTCTTCTACGAGGAGATTTTCAACAAGTTCATGAACTCGCTGACCACTGTCATGCGTCAAGTTGCGTACATGGTTGTGGTCGGAAATCACGAGGCCGAGTGCCATTCGCCCACGTGCCTGCTGTCTGACAGCAAGAAAGATCAACTCGGAAACTACTCTGCCTTCAACGCTCGCTTCCGGATGCCCTCGCCCGAAAGCGGTGGCACGCTCAACATGTGGTACTCGTTTGAGTTCGGGTCAGTGCACTTTACGACCATCTCCTCCGAGACGGATTTTCCGAACGCGCCGAGCAATGCGTACTACACCAAGCGGACATACGGCAACTTCGGCAACCAGCTCGCGTGGCTCGAGGCCGACTTGAAGGCTGCTCATGCCAACCGCGCGAATGTGCCGTGGATTGTTGTTGGCATGCACCGTCCTCTCTATACTCTGCGTTCGTGCGACGCCAACGGCGTGCCCAACAACGACTACGAGTCGCTGAACGTTCAGAAGGGCTTCGAAAAGCTCCTCCTCAAGTACAAGGTGGATCTCGTGTACCAGGCTCACGTGCACGCGTACGAGCGCCATTATCCGACGGCGAACAGCACTGTGATTATGGACGGCGTCTCTAAGGACGGCAAGACGTACACAAAACCGCAGGCGCCTGTGCACATTATCGCAGGCATCGCTGGCAACTCGGAAGGGTTGTACCAGTTCAAGAACCCCCCGAAACCAAAGTGGCTCGCACTACTGGACAATGAGCACTACGGTATCACAACACTTTCCGTCACCCCGACGAACTTGACGGTCACTTTGATTGAGGCAGCCACCGGGACGGTTTTCGACGAGTTCTCGATTATTAAGGAAGAAACCAGCCAGACTGTCTAAGTAAGTACATGTACTTCGTAGTTTTAGTTTCCGTAATGCATACCGACAACATGATCACTTTGTGGGGCCACCGTCATGAATCCACTGTGTCATCGTGTGCGTAATTCTGATTCGATCAATGAAGCTGTCACCGATCAGCCTTGATCCGGAATTAAAGATCGAAATCAGAGCCAAGGACTTCACCGAAAAGGAATCTTGCCCTGAGTCCTCGCCCTCCCCTGCGCTTCATTTCCAGATGCCGTTTGCTTCACGTTGGACAGAGGATATTGAAGATACTATTGCCATGGTAAATGCGAGTCAAAATTTGCACCAGCAGATTTCGATAGTAGTCACTCTTTATATGTTTATCTAGGGATATGTCGAGGACGGATGTCATGATCTCCTATCACGAGTTTTGCTTCGCTGCCGGAGGAAGAAACTCTCGCCAATATAATGCTCGGTTCGCTAAGAAGCTCGTCGCTAGACCTGCCTCCGCAAATACCGATCCGCCCTGCTTCGCGGACACCTCGCGCGGGTTTGCTATGGCTACGCTCCTCCTCCGTTGGTCTTTTTAGATTAGCATGTCACCCCCTCCTGTCAGCGAACAAGCTCATTCTTTTAAACAATTTGAGAGAGTTAAGGTTATCGAACAAGCCAGGTAAAAAAAAAAATTCTTCTCAAACTGAGTTTAAAGTGGAAATCTTAGATAATATTCGGATACGATATGCTCGTCGTGTCGTCGAGGGATGACTTTCGGGATGGTGCATTCGCATGAGTAATATACCTATAACAGCACCATGCGCGGTGCATTGCACCTGCCATCCTTATTATCATTCGCATGAGCCAATGCATTGTGCATGTATCACTCCGCATTTTGCGTCCTAGCCAACACTTGACGATTCAACGTAATGCGAGCAACCTGCGCCGTGGTCACCGCTGCCTTGTGCTCGGTGGTCTCAGCCAAATCCGATAGTCTCGTGAGCACGGTTATTAAGAACTTTTTTAGCGACGGCGACAACTCGGCAGTCTCGGGCAGCGCTGTGGACGACGCCAAATGTGTGTACGACTGGTCTTCGTTGAGCTGTACGCCAGAGGAATCATGCACGCTTCAATACCAGTTCGGTGATGTCACGCCGTCAGCAGCTTGTCGAGTGAGCGACACAAGCAACTCCACGATGGTCCCGCAGCAGTTCCACTTGGCGTTCGCTGGTGAAGAAGCAGGCACAGGTATGGCCATTTCCTGGACGACATTCGCTCTTGATAGTGACCCGACGCTGTGGCTGGGCCACAGCAAAACCAAGCTTAAGGTGGTGAGCAGCGCCAAGATTGAGACGAAATCGTACTACAAGGACAAGGACTACGAACTGTACAGCTACCACGCTGTTGTGAGCGGACTGAAGCCCAACAAAGTGTACTTTTACAAGGTCGGAAACGCTGACAACAAGCTTTACCAGAGTGGGGTCAGCTCCTTCACGACAGCACGCGCTAGCGGTGACAAGAGTCCGTTTACGGTCGCGGTGTACGGTGACCTGGGAGCCGACGACAATTCGGTCGCGACCAACAAGTACGTGAACAGCCATGTGGGTGATGTGGATTTTGTCTATCACGTTGGAGACGTGGCGTATGCAGACAACGCGTTCCTCACGGCCAAAAACGTCTTCGGCTTCTACTACGAGCAAGTGTACAACAAGTTCATGAACTCGATGACCAATGTCATGCGTCAAGTGGCGTACATGGTCGTGGTAGGGAATCATGATGCGGAATGTCACTCACCTACCTGCCTTCTCTCCAAGAGCAAGAAGGATCAGCTGGGAAACTACTCGGCATTCAACTCGCGCTTCAGAATGCCTTCACCCGAGAGCGGGGGTGTGCTAAATATGTGGTATTCATACGAATACGCCACTGTTCACTTCACGACCCTCTCTTCCGAGACAGACTACACGAACGCTCCAAGCAACGCCTACCTCACCAAGCGAACGTACGGCAATTTTGGAGATCAATTGGCGTGGCTGGAAGAAGATCTGAAGGCTGCGGATGCTAACCGTGACATTGTCCCTTGGCTCGTCGTGGGAATACACCGCCCGATGTACACGATCCGATCATGCAGTGCGGCCGGCGTTCCCAATAACGACTACGAGGCGTTGAACGTACAGGAGGCTTTCGAGAAGCTCTTCATCAAGTACAAGGTGGACCTGGTACTGCAGGGCCATGTTCACGCTTACGAACGCCACTTCCCGACGGCGAATAGCAGCGCGATTATGGATGGAGTTTCTAGCGACAACAAGACGTACGAAAACCCGCAAGCGCCCGTGTACGTCATTTCTGGGTCTGCTGGAGGCCCTGAGGAGTTGTTTCAGTACAAGAGCCCACCGTCGCCAGACTGGCTCGTGTTGATGGACAACACCCATTACAGCACTATAAGGCTGTTGGTGACTCCCACGAATCTCACTCTGACGATGATTGAGAGCGCTACTGGTGCAGTTCACGACGAATTTTCCATTATCAAATCGGATACTACTGCAGTAAAGCCAACTGTAGCATAGTCGTCTCCAGTTATTCAAGGCGTAAATCGTTTGATATGTTTTGTTGGCACAATTTACTCTTTCACTCCAGCGATTGAAAAGCCCAAGACCGCAAAGGTGAAGGCCAGACTTGTTGAATTGCTCAAAAACTACAATTCATCATTTGCAATGTGTTGAATCCACGAAGTAGTCGGACATTACGTCTCTCCTTAAAGCTGCACACCGACGTTGACAGTGCCGGCGCCGCTGCTCGTGTCGATGGTGAACTCCGCGCACAATGGGTTCGTGATGTTGTCGTACACATTGCACCACGTGTCCGGTTTGATGGCCACCACGTAGTTGCTGTCCTCGACGATTCTCTTCAGTCCGCTGCCAATCTGCGGCTCGTACACGCCCCAGTCCTCCGCCGAGAGAGAGAACGACACGTCCGTGGACTCGCCCGCCTGTAGCTCGATCTTTTTGAACTTCTTTAGCATCTTCATCTCCGGCACCGAAATCTTGCGGAACGGCTGGATCAGGAACAGCATGACCGTCTCCTTGCCCGTGCGCAAGCCGACGTTCGTGACGGTCACCGTGGCGGTCAACGTGTCGTCCGCGTTGGCGATGGTCGTCTTGTCCAGCGTGACGGACGAGTAGTTGAACTTCGTGTAGCTGAGTCCGGCACCGAAGTCCCATTGCATCCAGCAGTTGTCCCACATGCAGCGCGTGGTCACGCGGTGGTTGTACGGGATGGCGATGTTGGCCGGGTCCTTCGGGTACGTGATGGGGAGCTTGCCGCTCGGGTTCACGTCACCGTAGATGATCTCTGCGATGGCTTGGCCACCGAGTTCACACGGCAGCATTCCGTCGATGATGGCGACGGCGTGGTCGGGGATCGAGCCAAGAAGACGCGGACGGCCCTCGATGAGCACCACGATCACCTTGGTGCCCGTGGCGGCGAGTGCCTCGATGAACTTCTCTTGGCCTTCAGGAAGTGCAGGGTCATCGATGTCACCGGGCTTCTCCGTGTACTGCGACTCACCAATGGCTGCGATCGTGTACTCGTGCTGGCCGGCAAGCTCTACGGCCTTTGCAAGAGCAGCATCCGAAATCGACCCGTTCGCGAGCAGACCGTTAAAGTACGTGAAGGAGTCGTTGCCGACCAGGTTCTCCAGGCCCTTGCGAATCGAAATGCCGTTGTTAAACATGTCGTTGCCGGAATAGCCCTGCCAGATGAAGGTCCAGCCACCGCACTGGTACCCCACGTTGTCTGCCGAGTGGCCCGTGAGGAAGACGGAAGTGGTCTTTGGCAGTGGCAAGGTGCCGTTCTTGTTTTGAAGCAGCACGATGGACTCACGCGCCATCTCCAGCGCAGTCTCCTTGTCTTTGTCGTTGCCCACCATCGCCACGAACTCCTTGCCGGGCATCGGGTTGTCGTACAGTCCAAGCTGAAGCTTCAGTTTGACGACGCGTTTAGCAGACTCGCGCAGTCGAGCTTCCTGGTCCGGGTTCTCCTTGAGCATGTTGAGACCGTACTCAATGAAGTCCGTGTCCGTCGCCACCATACTCATGTCGATCGACGTCTGCTTGAGAGACGTGGCCACAGCCTCCTCGCGGGTGCTGGAGACGCGGTGGAAGTCGTGGAGGTTGTAAATTTCATTCCAGTCGGACAGCAGGACCCCGTTGAAGGACAGGTCCGATCGGAGAAGGTCGTTGAGGATTCTGGAGCTAGCGACCACGGGATCACCGTTCAACGAGATGTAGTTCTCCATGGTGGACAGCGCGCCGGCTTCCATCGCAGCCTTGAACGGTGGCAGGAAGTAGTTGAGCAAGTCGAAGTCGCCCATGATGACGTTGTCTCGGTCGTGACCAGTAGTTGTCTTGGAATAGCCGATGAAATGCTTGATGCAGGCAGCGGTCTGGTTGTTGCTCTGGAGGCCGCGGACAAGAGCGGCGCCCATGACGGAGGACAAGTGTGGATCTTCGCCGAACGTCTCGTAGGTGCGAGACCAGAGCGAGTTCTGCGAGATGTCGAGGATAGGTCCGAAGATCCACGGGATTCCAGCAGCCCCAGTGTCGCGAGCAGTGATGCGAGCCACCTCGTGGACGAGGTCGGGGTTAAAACTCGCGCCGCTGTTGATCTGCTGTGGGAAAAGCACAGCTCCGTCCACGTAGTTGGCACCGTGAACGGAGTCGATGCCGTAGATGATGGGGTGGCCTCCGTTCTCCTCCATCGAGATCTCCTGGATGCGCTGGATGATGGAGCGGAACACGGTCGCGTTGTAGCCGTAAGTTCCGTTCTCGGGTTCGTCGAAAAACGTGTTGAGGTACGACCCGACGTGTTGTCGGGCGAACGAGCGCACGGCGGTCTCATTTAACTCGCGGGTGGTCTCGTTCATGACGGTGCTGAGCGTGAGCTGAGTCATCTCGCCCAGCACCTCCGCCGCGGAGAAGCTGTCGACGATGGCTTGGGCTTGGGCGTCGTAGGAATTCACCTCACCGGCGGCTACTGCTGATGCCAACGCTGCCACTGAGCAGGCTGCGGCCAGCCAAGACTTGCCCATTGTGCTGACTGGACGGGGCTTCTAGTCAGGGTGTACTGCGTGCGGAGCGCAGTGTGGAAATTGAAAAGTGAACAATCAAATCCCCACCGCCCTAGTCCTGGATAGAGCCCGCATCTCTGAGAAACACAACGTGACTCCATGGACAGCCGTACGTGTAAGCCGTCGACGTAACGGGGTATCGGGGATAACGTAGCGCCTCTTATCCAATGGAGCGTACTCGAGACGGGGCAGCCCTCACCGAAAGCACGCGTTCAACCCCCGGTGACGACGGAGGTGTCCCACTCGCAGGAGACCGACGACAGCATCGTGATGAACTCGGCCAGCAGCAGTGTGCTGTAGTTAGGAAGACCTGTAACCGACTACTAGTTAAGCACATACCGTATTATCTTAGTCCTTGGCGATAAGGCACAGACACAGTGTGTCACAATTCGTCTACGCAAATCCTAAACTTTACTCACTACTTCGTGCCGATTAACGTGCCATTTAGTCAAACACACAATTCGCGAACTGAATGGCACTCCTTGGGGGTGGCAACACCCCGCACTGGAAACGGCTGACTACAGGCAACAGACAA
>KV724836.1:5063-52404 GCA_000500205.2 Phytophthora lateralis | reverse complement strand
TGCGAGTCGTTCAAGTGAGGAAACTCACTTCGTTCCATAGTGGCTCGGTCTTTGAGACCACAGAGGATTCAGGTAGTTCAATCAACCCGCGTAGGGGCGAGATTGGCTACAAGTGCTACCAAGTGTGACGGGGCACACAGCACCTTGCGCTGAGGAAGTGCTGGAGAGCGGAAGCTCTCGGTGAACTACTAGTTCACGGTTCCCGGTCTGAGAGAACTGACTACGACGTAGACGGTAGGTTAACGACTGAATATATTTTATAGGTGAGCCAAGCTTGATCCTTACAAACTCTAAGTCAACTATAGTAAAAGATAAACAAGTGTCCAATGGTTGGCTCACCGCCAACCAGTACCACGTACCATGGACACTAAAGAGGGACATCCCGTCACTCTTTATGTAACATGGGTACACGTCGGTGTACCCCGTTACAGATGAGCCAGAAAATCTTGCTCTGTCCACCGCTGACGCTAACCGGCACACTAGTGTCTCTCTGTTGGTCTTACCTGATAGCTACTTCCTCTGTGAGGATATTACTGTTCACAGAGGGGGGGGAGGGGGACTGCAGCGCTCCGCCTCGTTGATTTCGGTGAATATACGATATGCAGAGGTATGATTTTGTCTAGTAAAGAAATGGATCAAGCTCAGAGATCGGCGAGACGGGTAGCGCTGTAGTGGGCGGCGTAGCAGCAGGGTGAAGTGCAGAATGCAATAGAGGGGCGGCTTGCAATGCCGATAGCGTAGAGATGCCAAAGTGAGCGTTGATGAACGTCTGTAAATCGCACGGCAGAGATACTGGGAGCATGTCAGCACGAATCAAGCAGTTCTTGCGCAGGTGTCCAATCTAGTAGTCATTGCGACCGCTGGACTCAATGATCTGCAGCATGATCATTTGCAAAGTCAGGAACGTCTTGTTCAGTGTCTCGGCTGTCGTTTCGTCAAGCGCACGTTGTACTTCCTCGATCAAATCATCAGTCGTACGCGGTCTCGTGAATGGCTGAAGAGACTGGATGCTGGAAAAGAAACCGAGATCGAGGCAGTTTAGGTCAGGGCTTTGTGCTGGCTGGTTCTCGAGCTTGATCGTCCAGCCATCGCTGCATCCTGCAACCAGCACCACGGGATCATTGGCAAGCACATGTGGCCGAGCGTTATCCTGCTGCAAACGGATCAGCATGTCCTTCTGGGCTTGAGGCCACCTCGCCTTAATGGCAGGTATCATGTTGTCGACCAACATCCGCTGCGAAATCACCCTCGTGATTGAAACAGGGCGGAGTTCTTCCACACCGGCAGGCCGGTTGACACTTTCTCTCTGCGTGAGGTAGGTCTCCACTCGGGGACCCATCGAGCTGACCCCTCGCTTCTAGATGCGGCCTACAGTGAACCGGCTTAGGTGGAAGTAGACCGCAGTTTGGATGATGTCCCCGCGCTTGAGCACACCATTTGAGCTTCGAAGGAGCAAATACTCCCACACAGCCTGGCGCTCTTCGTCGGTGGCTTCCATCTTGGGCACAACTGGTTATCTTGTGAAGTGAGGGAGGCGGGAGGGATCTGAAGGCGGGAGATTCAAAATGCGAAATCTGATCGCTTTTGCAAGGGTATCGCTTCTGTGTGAGTTGTAATTTGATTCGAAATGTGCAGCAATTTCCTCACGGAGGTTGTACAGTGGGTGGGCAAAGTCAGCACCCCCTATGTCCAACACGACGAGTATTTTATTTACTGCTTCAAGTGCATGTTGCTTAATACTTTGTGTGACCTCCATAGCTAGCTAACACCGCTTTCATCCTCTTCGGCATCGACAGAATACACTTTCTAACTACTTCGTCGTCAATATTAGCCTAAAACATTTTTCAGCTTCACCTTAAGATCGTCGATGGACGTTGCAGGGTTCTTGTGCAACTCCTTCTTCATCACGAACCAGACGTTTTCGATGGGGTTTAGATCAGGGCTCTGGGGCGGGTGGCCCAGTGAAATTAACTTCAACTCCCGAAGGTAGCCTGCAGTCAGCTTCGCGGTATGGGCCGGCGCGTTGTCGTGCACGAACAGTGTCTCCCCAGAGAGGCCCAAGAACGGCTTTGTGATAGGAATTTCCTGGCGCAACAAGCTTCTGAAATAGTCGCCTGTCACTGATTTCTCACAAAATTGGAGCGTTCCAACGCCGTCAGCAGTGATGGAACTCCACACCATCAAGGATTTCCTGCTTGACTTGAATGTGGGTATGACACAGCGCTTGTCAAACTCTTCGTGAGGCCTCCTCCATACCGACACCCGGCCAGACGTGACGTGAAGTTCCACGGACGCCTCATCGCTGAATAGCACTCGACTCCACCACTCCGGAGCCATATTGTCAAACCGCTTAGCATACGCAGCCCGAAGCCGGCGGTGTCTACGACTCAGGAACGGTTTCTTCCGAACAGATCTCCCGTGCAGTCCTGCATCCCGAACCCGTTCGCGGACGAGTATACTCGAGACGGGTTTGCCGATGTCCTTGGCCATCTGAGCGGCGACGACCGCTGCGCTGACAAAGCGGTTACGCTCGACGTCACAAACGATACGGCGATCAACGCGGTCATCAGTTCGCCGAGGTCGTCCAGCACGCCGTGGGATCGTACTGTGGCCGTGCTTCTTGTAGAAGTCGATGATCGACCGCACGCTGTCGCGAGGAATGCAGAGGTGTTTGCTTATCCTCTTGTAGCCCAGCTTCTCCTTCTGCCACTTGCTAACAACACGATCTCGGAGGTCTTGAGAGTACTGACGTCTTACTGTGCGGGCCATTTAGTGGCTAGATGGGTGGAAGTGAAGTGATATGAACGGAATCGATCCCAAGCTTCGGCTGCGTCTCATCAACTGGTTCATCGACTGGTTCTCATGAAACAGTATAACTAATCCAATATAAACACAATAGGGTCCGTTGATTGGCAGATTCATGAGATAACATACCAATCAAGATAGAGCACACATGCCAGCAGAAGAATGCTGTTGCTTTGCATCTTGCAACTTGCTAAATGTCGGAGGTCGAAGTTTGCAGGATGTTGAAGTTAGGAGGGGGGGGCTGACGTTGCCCACCCGCTGTACTTGTAAGCCCTTGAAAAGATGTAATTTCTTCCCCAGCAATAGTTATCTCGACATCTACCAGTTCTCAATTCAGATCCCAAAGCGTGATCCTCAGTCTGATCAGTTACCAAAAAAATCCACCCTTCTACATGTACAATCGGTACGTGCTTGTTTCTTTGATTCCGCCGTCCTCACTGCATGACGCCGCGCAGGACAAACATCCTGGTCTGACACTATGAAGCGACGAGTGGCCAGCAGTTCCGCGTCGTCATGAACTTCCCGTGCAAGCCTCCAGCTCCACTCCCTCCCGGTATCTCGCTTGAGGCGATCGCTGCCGCTCTGGGGCGTTGCTCGCGCCCAAGTGCTCGATGCTTGGCTGGCGTTGAATGATGTAATCGTGTGCCTCGACAAGTCTGCATTCGAGACCCTGGAGTCGGACCATCGATGCATCAACGAGATCGAGACCGGATGAGTTCGCACTGCCCTTCCTCGGTCTTTCCTGTTGGCTTAGCGTTTTTACCTGCGTGACTTCAGTAGGTTTGTCGTGACGACGGAGACGCCATCAAACCATTCAGCGGACCGGTTCTTCGCGCCGAGCATTGGGATCAACGAGGACCCTGTCACCGGCAGCGCCCATCGTGCACTCGCACCCTACTGGAGCGCCATTCTGGGCAAGCGCAAGCTCACCGGGTACCAGAGCGCGGGTGGTTCGTGGAAATCAATCTCGACGACGCACAACCCGGCCGAGTCCTGCTGAAGTGCCAAGGCGTCGTCGTTGCGTGCGGAGTGCTGACACCCTCCCATTGAATTAACAACTGCTGACACATAGTAGGCGAACAGTATCCAAACGAAAGACCGCAGAAAGTTTCTACTGAACAAAACTTGACACGTTGACAATTACCATAATTCACTGGGCGGGCTTCTATCACGCGCCGATCTGGATGAAGGACGAGACGAACAGGTTTTCTCTCACATCAAGCTCACACTATCCACATGGCGGTCTTCACTCGTACAAAATGATGGCGGGCTTGTTGCGCCGTGACGAATGCGCCTTGACGGGCTCATTCCTCCTGGCGCTACGCTCGCGCTCCCGTCCCCGATCACTGCCAGGACGATCACTGCGTTCTCGCTCGCGTTCCCTATTACTGCCGGGGTGGTCACTGCGTTCTCTTTCGCGCGGCCTATCATCACTGCGATCGCTGCGCTCCCGTCTACGGTCGCTGCGTTTCCGCTCTCGATCGCTTCCATCGCTACGTTTGCGTTCTTGGCCGTCACTGCGTTTCCGTTCTTGTCCGCGATCGCTGCCATCGCGATCCCGGCGGGATGGCGGGTGTACTGGTGGCTGCAACGCGGCGGCAGCACGACGGCTAGTTTTACGCGCGGATGTCGGCTGAGGCGCGTCTAACGGGGCACCCGCACGTCGACTAGGTTCGCGTACGGCGGCAGCCGAGGGATCAAAGGCAGCAGCCGCTCGTCGACTGGGTTCACGAACCGCGGCGGCTGAAGGATCAAAAGCAGCAGCGGCGCGTCGACTGCCATTGGGCTCTTCAAGGGCAGGACGGTGGCTCCCACCTGCGTCCACGTTCCGGTAGTTGGGGTGGATGTGCGGGACACTGGTGCGTTCGTCGTTCGTCCTCTTGTTACGCTCCCGGCGACTTCTCCTTGCTGCTGCGCCAGTGAGTGCAGCGGCTGCGGACGGAGTGCTATGGTCGGCCTTGAGGTTGTCCGCCTTCATGGTCACGCGCATGCGCCACACCAGTGCGATGACGAAGAGCAGAGCCAATGTGCACACTACAATGGCGCCGATTGTCATCCAGGGCTGCCAGAACTCCGAGTCTCCGGCGCCGGCCGATGTCATGGAAGTCGAGGAGGGGGTAGACGACGCCACAATGGAGAACTTCTGGCCGGTGGTGGTGGCGTTCTCGCCAGCCTTGACGCTGTGCCCACTTACGACAGCCTGCACGTAGATGTAGCCCTTCTCCACGACCATGCCGGCCTCCGTGACGACCTTCTGCACATCATCGTACGACACCTCCACCATTTCCACGTTGTTCACTGAATCACGCGAGCCGTTGCCGGACAACGGGTAAAAGACGGCAGTCGTGTTGGCCACCTTAAGCGTCAGGTCCAGGTCATTCTGCAGGGCAACCTTGCTGCCGACAGATCCAGGAGGGTCAGTCCACACCACCGTCACGCGCAGGTTGACGCTCGCCGTCAGCATAAAGTGGAACGTCACCTCGCTGCCTTCCATCACGCTGGGCTCGGATCCAGCCGACGAGTTAGGGAAAAAGTAAATAGTGTTGCTGCTGGTGGACGAGGCGGAGGCCGCGTCGTTACCTCCCATGAACGACACCAAGTTGAGCATTGTCGGCTTGCCGTACCCTTGGTTGAAGTCCGGGTACGACGTCAGGGTCTTGGCGGCTGCCTCCAACGCCACGCAGGAAGTGACGCCCGTGCTGGGCTCGATGAGACGGCGAGACATTGACTCGCCACTATGCAGCAGCAATGCCTTGATCAGAGACGCAGGGATGGTGTCCATGCCGAAGGTCGGATCAGCCACGCCGTTCTTCCACCAGCCGTCACGCAGCCACTCGTAGATCAGCACAGCCATGCCGGCGATCACGGGCGTCGCTTGCGAAGTCCCCTGAAGGGAGCACACAGAGGAGGACTTGGTCGTGGACCCTGGCTTCTCCGACTGAGAAGAGGTGATCGACATGCCCGGGGCAACCAGATCGGGCTTCATGCGCCCATCTAGCGTAGGGCCGATGGACGAGAACGACGCCACTGTGTTTTCGTTCAGCACCGACTGGCAAGGAGTCGACGAGAAGGAGGCGGCTGCGTTGAGGCTGGCACCAACAGAGACAACGTTCTTGGCACCCGATGGGCTGCTGATGGTGTAGCTGCCGCTCTCGCCGCTGTTTCCTGCAGCAACCACAATGAGGATTTCGGGGTTGTCGTAGATGTACTCGTCCACCTGTTCTGTCTGCGTGTTGTAGTCGTTGGCTCCCGTGCCCCACGAGAAGGAAAATATCTTGGCGCCTGTGTTGACCTGCGACTTCATGAGGTTAGCCACCTCACCGGGGGTTTCCAGTGAAACAGCGCAGCCACTCGTTCCTGCACATGTCGACTCCTGCTTCCCAATGTCCATGAAGGCAATGCGCGCGCTCGACGCAATGCCTAGGTCGCTGTTCTTCTTGCTGTAGGAGCTGCCAGCCAGGATGCCAGACACGTGCGTGCCGTGGCCGCACGTGACGTCCTTCGCCTCGTCAACATTGTTAGCGAACGTCTGGTAGTAAATGACCTTACGCGCTGTCAAGTCCTCGTCGTCGTACATGTTGCGCGATTCCTGATCGAACTGATCGTGGTCGATGTACAGCCCCGTGTCTGTAATTCCTACAATAATGGAGCTGCCCGTGATGTTGTGCTCCTGCATGATGCTCACACCGACCAGGTCCTGGACGTACTCGTCAAGGCGTCGATTTGTGTGCTCGACTCGCATTTCCGCCGTCTCCTTCTCCTCAACAAACTGCTGACGAAGCATCCGCTGTTCGAGCGCGGGCGTCTTCAGCGCTTGCAGAGCGCCCGTCGTCACAACCTGCTGCAAATCCACCCATTCGACCGCTTCGTCGTCTAGGACAATCGCTAGCGCCTGTGTCCACGTATCGTAGTCGTCCACTGCCGCCTGCAACAACACTCCACCCTTGTCGGCCGTCGACCTCTGCTTCGTGAGCAAGTTCTTAATCCCTGTGGCCTTGGTAACACTTGCCGACAGCTTCGTCAGCACCTGCGTCGTGTTCACCACCTTGGCCAACCTGATCTCGAGCGCCGGCCCCTCCTTGGACTTGGTCGAGTCCTTGGACAGAGCGTACGAGCTCTTCGCGAACGGCATCAGCTTCAAAATTGCCGGCAGAATCGTTACGCTCTCAACGCACTCCAGCGCCAAAATATCGTCTCCCACAGCCGCACTCACGTGCACCAGCATGACCGTTGCGGCCGCATTGTCCTCGTCGCTCCTGGTTAGAAACGGCGTGTGGCTTTCGGCCGTGGCGGGCCAAAGCTGCTTCACCTCCTTCAGACACTCGAGCTCGTCGCTCGTCCCGTTTAGCTTTACGAGCGTGGGTTTGATCTCCATCACGTCCACGTCATTATCGTCCACCCCTGTCGAGTAGTTGGTCAGCAGCTCCTTCTGCAGGAACTGCAGCTGGCACGCGTCGTACGTGGCGTTGTCTCCGGCCAGCATGGCGTCATATGCGCTGCTGAAAGCTTGGTAAAAGCCGGCGAACTCGTCGGTCTCCGGGTCGCCGATGCTCAACGTCACGTCCGTGACGCTCGAGCAAGACACGACGCTGATGATGGTCACGTCTTTGCCGTCCTCGCTGGCGGCGTGAACGTCGCCCACTACTGCCGTTTGGTTGGCGCTGCTGCCGTCTTGGAAACCGAAGTCCGGACGCAGTCGCCGCCGCTCGGAGCTGTGGGAATCCTCTAAGAAACGCGCGCAATTGTGCGGCAGACACTCGCTCTGCTCGCTCAAGTGGCGATAGACCTGCGCTACGTGCGACGCGCTGCAGTGGTAGGCGCAGAAAGCGTCTTGTGATACGAAGCTCAAGCCGCGACTGTCGGTGAGCTGCGCGGCCTCGCTGCCCACTACGGCCAGCGCTGTTCCGCCTAGGAAGAGCGCCCGCACGTTGCGCATGGCGGGGCTGCAGTCCTAAAGTCTCAGTGTGGAGCCCCAAGCCTCGGTGCACGCATGGCGGCACCTCTACTGGCCATCTGGGCGATGATCAACTTTTCTGATGGGCGCGCCGCGGCTTTGGCTGGGATTGTCGTGTGGCTGTGGCGTCGGAGCGCTGGATCTGGGAATTTATACCCAAGGGTCGTAGGAAGGATGACGTGATAGAAGGGATGGTTTCATAACCTGTGTTATTCGATAAACCCGCGATATCTGTCCAAATGTAGCCAAATGTTCAGTGCAAATGTTCCGACTCTGCCAGTGTTTTGGCCAATGAGAGTGGACCTTCTGGCGGACCGGCTGGCGAGCAAAGACCCTTTTGACGCGGATTGGGGTTCAACTACCCAATTCCTCTGCTCGACGTGCTCAATTAAAGCACGTCCAGCAAAAGAATTGGGTAATGTTCGTGGCTGCAGTTACCATTGTCCTGACAGCGCGCGCAACGGTCACTGAATTGATCTATCACAGTCGGGGCTCGCAGTGGAAAAGCTCAGACTGTGCTACGCTGGGAAAAAGCGCGACTAACCTCGCCTTGTCAAATGTGCCGATCACATTTTACAGAAGCTGTGTCGCCTTCTACAGAACGACTACGGCCTGGCGAACTGCATCGCTCAAGTTCCAAGACTGCCGTGAGGAGATTGGTATGGTATTCTGGTGAGTTCTGTGTTCAAGCTACACGCTGCACAGGAGCTGATGCTGCTAGTCGCTGGCAGTTTCGTCGTGGTCTCTTTCGCGCCGCTGACAATTGGCGCTCGCAGCCCACGACATCGTGACCCAAGTCAGTCTTTTGCGTCTGAGTCTTAGCGGCTTATCCGACGTGTTTGCTGAACTGAAAGCGCCCGTGTCTTCATCGTTGCAAGACTTTTCGGTGCTCACCCAAGTAGAATTGGGTACACTTCAAAATGGGTCTTTTAGTTGTCCACATGGCGAGCGGGAAGCCACGCGAAAACGCACAATGCGGCAAAACGCAGCGTCAAAGCAAAGCCTCCAGCGATAACGTTAGGTACCAGGACTCGATACATGTAGTTTCTTAGCTAGACACAAATAGACGACCACCCACATCGATCTATCGGATAGCCAAGATTTTGTCTTGCCCAATTCTGCGCCATGGAGTTCTGAAAGCCGATCGCAGGATGGTCGCCGTCTCGATGCGGCGAGTCTATGGGCGAGCGAGCGCGCGAAAGCGGACGCAGTCGCCGGCGCTTGGGAAGAAAAATTTCCGTTCGACACGAGAATGGGCGGCGCGAGACGGAGGACCACGACGCCGAGTCAACACGAAGTTCGACCTTCGACTCGAACAGCTGCACAACGAGAAGCGCTGGCCGCTCTACCACCGGCGACACAGTGCAAGCGCTATACGTAAATTACGGGGACACTGGTACAGTATTCACTTTGCTATTCATTGCACGCTCCTTGAGACTGCCGAGAGAAGCAAGATATCTTCCCATTCTGTTGCATGTGCCGCGTGACCACTTTCCAGTGGTCGACAGCAATAATGTCCCTACATGTATCTCCATTAACGCGGCAACGTTTCTACTGTACTGCTGCGTCATTCACCTAAACTTGCAAATATTTATGGTCGGCTTCCCTCCCAAAACTGATTTCAAAATGGTAAAATATTTGGTGTACGAATTGTGTGTTGCGGACGCAGCCACACGTTCATCCGTGTTATCTTGGAGCCCCATGCGGTCGCTTCTAACTCGCCGTGTGCGTCTGGTGCGTGGATTCAGCCGCTCCCCTCTTGCATGCCGGATTGCCAGCGTGTCCTCTCTGCAACCGTCCAACAATAGACAGTCACCGCTGCCTACAGGCTGCAAACCGGACTCAAACGTGGCGATACCTCTGACCCCAGCGGAAGACTCGCTTTTCTCCTTCCTCGAGTATATCCAGCACCTGTACGCGCCTGAAACGCAACTGCGCGTGGCCGGTGGGTGGGTGCGCGACAAACTGCGCGGCGCCGAGAGCGAGGACATTGACGTGGCGCTAGACAATCTCATGGGAGCCAAGTTCGCTAGGTACATCACGAAATTTCAGCGCCAACGCAAGCTCCCGCCGAGCTCCGTGGGGGTCGTGAAGGCCAACTCGGACAAGTCCAAGCACTTGGAGGTGGCTACCGTCACGATCGAGGGCTGTACCGTGGATTTGGTGCATCTCCGAGCCGAGGAGTACACGCAGGACAGTCGCGTGCCCGAGGTCAAGTTCGCCACCCCGGAAGACGACGCCAGCAGGAGGGATTTGACCATTAACGCACTGTTCTACAACTTGCACACGAGGCAAGTGGAGGACTTTACAGGTCGTGGGATCGACGACCTCAGAGCAGGGATCATTCGGACACCGAGGGAACCTGTGCAGACGTTTCTGGACGACCCGTTGAGAGTGTTGCGAGCGGTGAGATTTGCGTGCGAGTTTGGGTTTACGTTGGATCCCGAGCTGGAGAAGGCGGTGCTGGAGCAGCGACAGATCGTGGGGGCCATGCGACGGAAGGTTAGTCGCGAACGGATAGGCATTGAAGTGCGCAAAATGCTGTCGGGTAAGGACCCGGCGCGCGCGTTCGATCTACTGAGGAAGTTCGACCTGCTGGAGCTCGTGTTTAACGATACCGCGGGTAGAATGGGTGAGGGTGGAGAGGAGGAGGAGATGGAGAACAAGGACTTTCGATACCCGCCGCGCGAGTGGACGGAATCAATCCAAGAGCGGGCATCTCACTACCTCCGCTATCTGCAGTACAGTCGACTAGCTCTAGCCACGTGCGAGATCTCAAATGTGGAGTCTGCTTCAGCCATCTTCACGCCGCTCTTTCTGCCTTCGTTGCCTGCGATGATCCCGGACGACCACCCGAGTTTGAGCAAGCCAGGGAACTCAACTGAGTTGGAAGGCGTCACAGAAGAGGGCATTGTGGAGAGCGCAATGGAGTATCTCGACCGTCGGGAGAAAATTGCTGCTGCCCTCGATTCCAGTGAGATTGTGGAGATGCTCAAAGTGCACGTGAAGTGGCCCAAGCCTGCAGGAAAGCGGGTGGCTTTGATCGTTGAGGCCGTCGCGGCGTACCCGGACGCCCAACACGAGCTTACTGCCACCCGTGACATTGATCAAGCAAGCGTCAAGTACCGCGTCAAGCGGTTTATGTGGATGACGCAGTATTACTCAGTTATCGCGCCGGCGTTGACGATCTTGACCTCTGCGTGTAGCTTTAACAGCACAGAACACCAGGAAAAGATGCTCAAGGCGTATCTGAAGATGGCAAATGCGTACGCCAAGGGCGACGGCGGCGCACAGAAGGGCACTCCTAGTCAGTGTCGGCGACTAGATGGCAAGACCGTGCAGGCACGGCTGGGTCCTGGTGCGCATAGCGGTATCGCACGGGCACTGCGCGTGTTGCAGGTATGGGAGAAGGTGCATCCAACTGATAGCATTGAGGACGAATTAGTCTTCCTGGATCGACTGACACCTCAGCTACGCAGCTAATCGTTCGTCAACTACAAGATAAGCAACACGTATGAGGCTACTGGCGCCTATGCGGTTGGTATTTCTCCTATGTTGTCGTCTGCTTACTCCGGGTTTGGTTCGTGTGTGTAGGTGCCGTAGGACGGATCCTGGGTCCACGAGCGCTCGGCTGTCATGTGCTGCGCTGGGCGGCATCCAGGACCGTTGCGGTCCGTCTCCTGGCAGCAAGCCCACCTCCCAGCAATCAGTGAGCCCCCAACGTAGTAGGCAGCGTGGCGTCGACAGCCCTCAAGGCTTGCTGGAATGCCTGGAGAAAAGGCTGCACCGCAGCGCGTGCACACTGTTGGCTTTGCGCGCTCGGCCGCATCCTCTCCACCGCTGTCAGGCGCCGTGCCAGCAAGCGCGGAGTGAAGTGCACTGGTGACTGCATAAAGATGGAGACTGCCATCGTACACAATCGACAGAGGAGAGTTTGTGCGCCAAGCGGCTAAGCGTCGAACTGCCCCAAAGAGAACATCCGTCATCGGCACCCCGCGAACACGCTCGCAGCGCATATCGAGGGCCAGTACGCGGCTTGGCTCGGTTGGCGTCTCGCGCGTCAAGCTTGGGTACACGTTGAAGTGCGTGGTCCCAGCGACATCGAGAACCCAGTCGGGCACCTCAAGCGTCTCGGGGTCCTCCAAGAAGGCAAAAATCATTGGCTTGCGACAACGAGCGGCGTACGCAAACTCGAGGCGGCAGTTTACAGAGGCCAGATAGGCCTTGGTGAGGAAGACAACCATGCAAGCCACGCTCTCCACGGCCGCTGCCATGGCAGAATTCACGTTTCCCTGCATGTGCCCGTACACATCAAACCACGCTCGCAGATTGTGCACTTGGCCCTGCTGATGGACCCCCAGAACTGTGCTCTGGGACCCCCACTGGTAGGAGAACATGGCGTCAAGCTGCAGACCGACGATCGGAAGTCCATCATTGTCCAGTACAGCGGGTGGAGACACAAACCCCACGCGCGTGACCTCGTAGTGGACTCCCGAGAGCGGTTGCAGCGCCTTATTTTCCTCCGTTTCCTCTGCCGGTAGCAGGTTTTCAGGTTTCGGCACGTCTAACTGCTTGGAAACTTCGTCTTCGACAGCTTCTCGAGTCGTACCAACTCCCAGCGTATCGTGCAGCTGGTCCAAGCTCTGGCGTTCGCAGTCGTTATCTAAAGAAGCGTTTACAAGGTCCGTGACGCGGCTACACAACGATTCTACGGCGTCAGTGCTCAGTCCTAGGACTTGCGCTCGTTCCTTAACGATACGCAGTGTGGCCTCCTCGCGTGAGGCGATCTGGGAGCTCTCCAACGCTCTCTGCGGCGCTGACAGCAGACCGTTCGCACACATCACAAAGTCCGTTGCTAGACACGAATCCTTCACTTTGCACGGGCAATCCGGGATGTCGGCGTACTTGGTGTCGACGAGCTCTAGGTTCGTTGCGTCGACCTGATACCAGAGGCGACCGGCCATCGCCAAAGCCAGCCACCCCCGAAGTGAAGCTCGCTGCTCTTTAATGGGAAGCAGAGGCTTCCCCCACGCTAAGGCACGGTCAACCAACTGACGGAAGTTCCTCGCTTCGTCACTGCTGCCAGTGCAGGCTTCCGTGATGACAAAGACGACGACATTTGCGACTCGGAGTGCAGCGAGGTCACTCTCCAAACAACCCTGGCAGCGCAAGACTTCCCCCGATATGGATAACTCTCCAGGGACGGGGTTGTTGTGGGCAAATTTCTCCAACACGCGGTCAGCCTTCCCCTCGCCATCATGGCAGAAGGCGAAGAAGATCTGCGGACACGACGGAGTGGCCGTGACACTGACGCTTTCGATCTCTGGGCTGTCATCAGATGTCGCCTCCGAACGCGTCAGAAGCTCGTACTGCTCCGCCCAATACGCAAACCTCTCGGACTGGGCGAACAGTAGCGGGTCCCATTGACCGAGTGCAAGACACACGGCACCGATTGCGCCTGATGGGCGTGAAAAGAAGGTCAGAGGCCCAGAGATGACGGTCTTGCGCTGGTCTTTGAGAAACGACAAGGTTTCGATGAGCTCCGGACTGCGTTGGAGCATCGGGTCGATGGCCACGAAAGCTGCTTGGGCTCGAGAAATCAACTCTGCTCGCTGTTGGCGATCACGTGGGAATGCGTCCGTCACGATCGCGATGTCGTCTACATTGTTGATTGCATCCCCGCCACCTGCTGCTAGAAGAAGCGCTCGCAATGAAGCTTCCTGGGAGGCGTGGCACACTATGACAGCGCGTGGCTTGCCACCCTCGCCATTGCTACTGGTAGATGCAGCACTACCCATGACTTTTGCGGTTTGAATGGAGGAAATGGCTAGAAACTCCTGCCTTGAGGCCCCTATATAGACCGGAAGCGTAACTCATCAATTAAGTCCTTCAGTGCTGGGGCATCCGCACTATCGAGTGCTGCGAATAGGGAAATGAATGTCATACTTTGGTTTAAGCTTCAAGCCGATGAATTCTTCTCAGTTCATGGCACCAACCGCCGGCGCTGGAGATGGAAAATTGTCTAGCTGCTGGATGGTCATCAAGTAGAGTCCGTTGGTTCAAGTCTGTCTACCGCAGGCGTATCCCGCCCGCCATAGCGCTTGTTGCGTCCATTTTTACAGGCAGACACGATGGATCACATTGGAACTGGCCAGTCTCCTACAACACGACTTGAATCCTCGACTTAAACATCGTCCGCGTGTGTGCTGCTGCCTGGTCAGTAGTGCTTCATTTGTCTAGTTAAGACAGTTTGACTTGGTGTTGTGAGAGCATAGCATAATTTCGATAATCGAGCAAAAGGAGAAAGGATACATGTACTTTGTCTAGGCAAAGTGTACGAATCAAGACTTCCTTAAGCGTAAAATGCTGTGCCGCGCTTCCGATAGATTGAGTTTGGTCCTTGATCCCTGCCATTATAGCTTCTGCCGCTCTCAAACAAGCACAGTAGAGACCAGCAGGCCCAAGTCTTTTGGTCGATGAAACGCGTGAAATCGGCCGGGCTGTCGTAAAGGCAACAAAGTTGGTTACTTGTCGAGCGTTGCAACTAGGAACTACCACAATCCAAATCGCGACAAATCCTCCGATCTCAAGTTGAGCGGCGCTGCTCGGCTTCAACTCGACGGCAGCAGCGAGCTTAGTGTTGAGTGCTGGAGGTGCATGTATTAACGTGCACAAGTGCACATTGCGGTGCATGTTCAGTACGTGTAATGCAACGAGGTGTGTACTATCGACGGTGGCGCTTTGACTAAGATTGCGTTACATGTTAAGCTTACCTTTCGTCGGGCAGCTTCTACGTTGAGGCCAACCGGTACATGGCCTATTACATGTAGACATCGTGCAAAGATGTCCTTGCGGCTTTCCATTCTGAACACACTCGTGTCAACGAGCTTGATGGAAACTCAGATCGGTCACACCAAGACCAAGACCCGACAACATGCGCTCGCGACGCCGCTCCGTCTTCGGAATCACGATTTGAAGCGCATCGACAACGCGTTCACCGTCTTGAGTTGTGGCAACTGCGTGTGCTCGTACATGTGTGTATTTATTACCTCGGATGTTTTCACCAAGGGGCATTAGATGAGTCGCCGCCCCCCAACTGCAACACATGCCACGAGTGTCTGTTGCTGTGCTCGCATAGCGAAATGTCTCGTGTGACCAATTCACTGCCACGCAGCTGGACTGCGCTCATATGGTTGATCCAGCGCCTAAGATCCGATCCATTTGCGGTGCTCTCGTTGTTCGCCACCACTGCCAAGCAAAGCTCTCCGAGAGGATTGGCGTCGTCGGCCAAAGAAGACGATGCAGGTTGTACTCGTGGTAACGGCACGGTTGCCGCTTTGTGAGGCGTTGGTTTCCAGCGAGGGGTCCGCTTTCTCCGCTTGTCAACAATGGGGTGTTATTTCTCGCTGGAGCACAATTTGTGCCACAATGGATGTCCCTCAGCCGGCCACAAATTGGCGTGGAGAAACGAGGCCTCGCAGATCGATTGAGATCGCCAAGCAGAGCACCTCCAGAAGGATAGGCCACGGATATCCGGATGTGCAAGCGCGCCGACGGGGCGTTGTGCTGCTCTCGAGGCTCGAGAGGTTCAACACCACGTCCCGTTGTCGGGGAGGGCAATACTTTTTCGCCGGTACCTTTGCCGTCGATCACGGCCGAAGCTCCGCGACCAGCTTGCAGCGGTCTGCGAAGAGGAGCAGCGCGTGCCGATCAGCCACCTAGTATCTCTCTGAGCGAGCTGGCCTTCAACCGTCTGCGCGGTTGACTCAGCTGCGCGCCGATGCTGTATGCCAGGCTTTGCTGTACCTTACCTAGTACATATACTCGCGTTCGTGTCATTTGGGGCGCTCATCTTTTTCACGCAGGACAAGGGGCGATGCACCCTTTACTTTCGTCCCGCTTCGTTGCCCGCGTTTGCAGAGAAAGTAGCTCGGGGCACGTATATCCCGAGTTGACACGCACCTTTTCTCCAGTGGTCTCGTCAAGAGACCACTGGCGGTCGCTGCGAGCCACACGCGACGCGCATTAGCCAACGCGTCTCACGCCGAGGCAGAAATGGTTACGCCGAGCTTTCCAGTTCTGTACCACCACAGCGAATCCCTCGGACTATGCGCGTCCCGCTTTGCATTGACGCTAGAGCTGCAGTGAAACGCAAGCGACTCTTTTCAGTCTACTCTACAATAGATTTGAGCTAGCTTTTCTTGCTGCAGACCCTAAAAACTACATGTGCATGTACTATTATTATACGGCCGCTGGAACCGCCGTAGCTGAGCCCGATGGCCAAGTCGTTTGTGACAAAACTGAACCTTGGTGTCTCTAGGTGTTTGAATGCCTGCGGAGCCGTCCGTTTAACATCGTGCCTCGTGCAATTGAACAGACACTCTCATGTTGAAGGCGTCGCTAAGCCACACACGCTCCCATCCGCCTCTTTCATCCGCCTCTTTCATCGGCCCCGCGCGTGTTTATCGCTGTGGTTATTGCCGACGGCGTGCAGAGGTGGCCGCATTTCGGGGGAGGAGTTGGTCCGCCCCGCTCGGGCCCACAAAGTGCCAAACAGCCGGACCGGCATAGCCCGCGCGCGTGTCAAAAGCCGCCATTACTGCTCTCAGAAGCTTTTACGTGAGCTTTTGGCCAGGAAGTGCTCACGAAAAGCCCTTCAGAAGCGCCGAGAAAGCGGTGAATCTAGTGCGAGCCTGCTCGTTCCACCGCGCTTGAGTGTAGTACATGGAGCCTGTTCGAGTGCACGGCACTTGCATCGAACGAACTTGACGTCCTAAATGTGTCACGCAAGTCCAGCGTAGCGCTGCTTGTCCAGCGGACACGTCGTCGTCTTCTTAGCATACTGTAGCGTCGTCGCGCGAAAGAAGAGCTCTAGCAACGTTCAGCTTGCAGGTCCAAATCCTATCCGATACGCGAACAAGGTATCTATTGCGGCAAAACTGCAAAAAGTTGTACTCCGTGTGGCCTTCGAAGGTCGACGAAGGGTGCCACCATCGCTAATCTTTCAGCTCGCGTGGCTGTGGGGCCGCCATTATGTAGAGGCGCCACCCTGGTAATCTCAATCACTCGTTGGCGTTGGGTTGCGCTGCTCGATCGCGGCGCTGTGAGCCAAGCGGCGGCACAGCAAAGCTGCCTCTGTCTCTCTGTCGGCCAAAGACGAGCTCGGAAAACGGGGCGCGCCCCGAGACTGCTCGGTTTTTCTCCCCGAATGAACTTCCCAAGCAGAGACCGGGACCCGCGAGACATCCGGCGTCTCGGTTCAAGCATCTCCACTGGTTCCCCTTGCTACACACGCGCCACCGTATGTTTCTCTTCTTAGCATCACCGATTCCCCAACCAGGATAAAAGAGCCGCGCCCCGTTTGTAGCAGTAGACAACCGAACACGCTTGGGCTGCACTGCACCATCCGCACTTCCGATTTCGCTCGGCATAAGCAATCTTGCTTACAACCCACACGGATTGACCGCTTCTAATGGTACCAACTGCTGAGCACAACGGCCCCGCCGACCTTCAGTTCTCAAGCTTCCTCACACAGCTCAAAGCCCCGCCATCCTCGGAGGACCCAATGCGTCCCGAGCAGTGGTCGTCGCCCACGAGCATTGCCACCAACCCGACGGATGCCACCACGACCACGTCGCAGCCGCTGCCCAGCTTCACGCTGGATCAGCAGAGCAACAACTACTATGCCAGCACTAGACAGCCCAGCAGCTTCTCGACCCCGACCGGGTACTACACGCAGCACCAGCAGCACCAGCATCTCCTGCCTCCGCGTGACTTGCAGGCCACGTCGGCGGCGGCCCCATGGACCGCACCGACCTACAGCACTGGCGCCCCCATGGTGCATGGTGACTACCTGCCGCACTCTCAGCCAACGCAGCAACCGGCGCTGCACCCGCTCGTGCTTCAACACAGCGAACCGATCCAGCGCTCGAACGAGGAGGACCTTGTCATGGATGCGCAGATGCTCCGCGAGGTGCTTCAGGAGATGCCAAGCGGTCAGACGCCGGTCAACGCGCAGCATGCGGCGCAGCCCCGCGGACAGCAAATGCCCGGCCTCCAGCTTCTCTTCGCGTCGCCGATGCACTCGACAGACATGAACGCGCAGACGAACGCGCCTACCTACTTCACCAACACAATGGGCATGACCAACACGTCGGCCGACATGCTCCTTACCATGAGCCAGACCGCCGCGCCGGTCGCGCCCATTTTCCAGCCGATGCAGACCCAGGACCGGACGTCACTGCACGGCACGTTGCCTCTTCCGGCCGGCACGATTGGCTTGACCGGAGCGTTCGACCCGCTTGCGGCAGGCGCGATGGTGGCGCCGCCTACTCTTCCCAGGAAGAAGCGCACGACGGCCACGCGCATCTGCAAGATCGAGGACTGCACCAAGGGCATTCGGTCGCGCGGACTGTGCAAGGCGCACGGCGGCGGCCGACGGTGTACGACTCCTGGCTGCACCACGAGCGACCAGGGCGGAGGCCACTGCGTCCTGCACGGCGGGGGCCGTCGCTGCCGCATCGAAGGGTGCAAGAAGTCGGCCCAGTGGCGCGGCGTGTGCAAGATGCACGGCGGCGCGCGCCGCTGCCGCTACGGCAACTGCACCAAGAACGGCCAGGTGAAGCAGGGCTACTGCCGGATGCACCATAACCTGCTCACGGCGCAGCGCCAGCAACAGGAGCAGCTCCAGCAGCAGCTGCAGCAAATGCAGCAGGTGCAATTGCCTCCCGTGCCCGCAATGCCCGTCAAGCCCGAGGCGGACGCGATATAAGCCACGGCCCAACTCCGGTCGTACAGTTTGTTTGGAATTCTCGAGGACACCTCGTCCGCTTTGGATAGAAAGAAGGCGTAATAAACATAATATAGTAAGCAACCAGCACTTTCACACGCCAACGTCTCCGCTATCGAGGTACATGTATAATAGTTGCCGTTCGAGTCCAACGTTGTACTGGGCACTAAACTCGGCGTGTTCGGTCGGCTTGATGAGTTAACCTATTGTCACACGTGGCTGCTTGGGCGCAATGGAGACTGCAACTGGCAAGGATTCCACAGCTGCATCTGCTGGATCCCAAGGTGATCGGCTGGCTTACAAGACGTCGGCGCCACGTTGTGACTCCGCATGTCCGTCGCAATTGGCCGCGCCCAAGAAAAAAGGGACTTCGGCCGGGTTTCGGCAGCTCCGGGAGGCGCTTATGACCAAGAAGTTCGAGAGCCACGATAATCTGCCGGTAAGATCGGCCACATGACGATGGTATTGTGGTCGAGGCAATGTAAAGTGTCATAAGGTGAGCTAAACGCCTTTGTGCTTAGGTGGAGGTAGATGTCGTCTCTGGACTTTTCATCGGCTCGTACGGAGCGGCCAGCAACTATGAAGCTCTGAAGCAGGCGGAAATCACGCACGTTTTGTGCGTGTCGCCGAGCCTTTCGCTCAAGTAAGTGAGACTTTGCTTCGTATCCACGATAGAGCTCACTCATTGTCTGTCACATTTAGATTTCCTGAAGAGTTCACGTACTTGCGGCTGGCAGTGGCCGATTTGAGCTCCGTGAAGATCTCCGAGTTCTTTGGCGAAGCGCTGAGATTCATCGACAGGTTGGGTTATTATTCAGTGATTTCTACATGTAGATAACAAGCTCTTTGTAGTGCGTTGTCAGCTGGAGGAAAAGTCCTCGTGCACTGCTTCATGGGGCGGTCGAGGTCCGCGGCGGTTGTTGTCGCCTACCTGATCGCGCGTCACGCCTTGACCCTATCAGATGCGCTTCGTGAACTGCGTCGAGTGCGGCCCCAAGCACAACCAAACACTGGGTTTTACAAGGAGCTTGTGGCTTTCGAGACAACGACTCTAGCTGCTAGTTGACGGGTGCCTGGGATCTGCACACGAGTACGCAAAGTGTGGGCGTTATTACCATCCTGGACTTGTTGAAACTTCCAGCCAGATGAAAATATAGCCATAAAGAGAGCGAAGCATGATATGGAGGAATCTTGACAGGAGCGCATCGTCTTATCGAAGAGGAAGACCGTACCAGAAAATCAGTTGTGGCGTTCTCTGTGCCAGTGAATCAGTACTCCAAGCACTCGTTGATGCTGCTGTCTCGTGAGCTTTCCTCCCAGAGTCAGACGACATTCATGACAAGGTCGTGTTCACACCAGTTTCCTCGCAAAACCACCGCGAAACAAACGCCTTCCCATTCGCCGCAGTATTTCCAGCGATGAGACTTTTGTATTCCCAAATGGGATGTTGTCGGTCATTGAGCGCCATCACCAAACCACTCGAATGCCTCGCAGTCTACGGGCGGTTGGTAACGGAAATCTGGGTGCACGACCTGCTAGTGGTAATTCATTCGACAAAAAGCCTGCGAGCACTCAAGCTGACCTGCTTTTCCTCCATTGTCGCGTGTATCATGATCCGTCGTGGGGTATGCGAGGAGACCAGTCGATTCTTCTCCAAGTCAAACAGCGGGGCCTCTGTGCTGGACGAGATTCCACTCAACATCCAAGACGTTTCAGATGCTCAGCAGCTCGCAGAACTCGACCCCAAGGCGTCCAAACCATCCAAGTCTCCAGCAGCCCCGGCCAAGATTCTGTTCTTGGACGGCGTGCGCGGTTTGGCCGCAATCTTGGTCGTTAGTCAACACTCGCACGAATACCTGCACGACCTCGACCTCGGAGCTTGCGCTGTGGACGCGTTCTTCGTGCTTTCGTCGTTTCTGCTGACGATGCTCTTCATGAAAAAGAGCGTACGGATGTTGGCCCAGCAGGCGAGCTACCGCAAATGGGCATTCAGTCTCGCCGACTACTTCTCCAAGCGCTTCTTCCGAGTCTATCCGTTGTTCGCGGCCGTCGTGTTGATTGTTTGGTTGTTGCCGTTCGAGCAGAAGAAGCAGTACTTCCTGGTGAAGGAACGCGGCCACTTCGACTTGTTCAAGGTGCTCACGTTCAGCTTTCCACACCGCTATTTCGTGTTCTGGACGCTGCCACTCGAGATCTCGTACTACTTCTGTCTCCCCGTTTTCGTCTTGGGTGTGCTCAACTTGCGTCGCTTCTGGTGGGTCCCGTTCCTCCCGCTTTATACGTGGATCATTTACGCGGGCTGGTACGAGCGCCGGTCAAGTCACTCTCCGCTTGCGCCTCACTTTCCGACGTTCCTCGCGGGGTCCATGGCCGCTGCTGTATTCGTGAAGCTCGACTCGTGGATGAAGACCACTGGTTTCGAGTTTAACAAACTGCAAAAACTCGCAGTTCGAGTCGTCGAATATGCCGCGCTCGCGTTGATCCTCAGCGTGTGCTTCCGCAGAAACTCACACCCTGGCAGTCCTGCAGAACCAACCATGCTCTTCCACTGGGTACACCACAAAGAGCACGAAGAAGGAGGCTTCCCTTTTATCAGTGTTCCCGTGACGTTGGTCATCGTGATTGAGATGCTCCTACCGTCTTGCATTTCTGCGATGTTCGAATGGAGTGTGCTGCGATACTGGGGCAAGATCAGCTTCTCCGTGTATTTGCTGCACAGCTTCGTGGTCTTCAGCGACATCTACAGCAAAGAGCCCAGCATGTACTACGACCGCTTCTTCTGCCGCTTCGGCCTCATTCTTCTGCTCTGCACGGCGTCATATCACTTGGTAGAGTACCCGTCACAATTGCTAGCCCAGCGAATCACCCGAGCGCTTACCGAGCAAGAAGCGAAGGGACCAGGAAGCTTAACCTTCCCATTCGACACCAAGTACCGATTCTTCCGAGCTCCACATACGACGACCCAGATTGCCTAAGACAAATTGATCAATCCATTTCACTTCCTTGTAGAAATTGATATCTTTGTCTTCAGCATTGGTGTCACAGTACATGATGCTTGCTCTTCGCCAAAAACGTCATGGGGGTCAGAGCGACATGGAAACCCTTTCTATCCTTGGCTGCACGCACGAAATCGAGGTCAGTACATTGCACGGAGATAAATAAAGGGTTTCTTTACCTGTGCACTTTCAAAATGGCGACGAGAGGCGCACGAGATATCCGCGTGCAGGCGGCCAGCACCGACGATGACGACTTGGGCTTGGCTTCAGCCAACTGCGAGATGATCCTATCCAAAGACGAGTTCGAAATGCTGCAGGCCTTCCATCGCTTCGTGCCGTTGCCCGCACTCACGTCCCGGATTCTGCGCGTCTATTGCGAGGACGATCTGCAGGTCCCAGAGGCATCAATCGACGACAACATCGAGGATACCGAGACTAGCAAGGCATCTTCAGCTGGGCAGGAATATGAAAGTGCAATCCGTCACAGCTCCACAGCTGGCAACATTCTTCGCCATCTTTGCCGACCAAGTAACTTGAAGAAGAAGCCGCACTACCAGATCAACCTAACGTCTCAAACACCTCGGATCCAGCAGCAGCAGCAACAACAACAACCTCAATCATCTAGCACTCCTAGTTCAAGTCGAAGCTCGACCGACTCTGACCATTCCGAGCGTCCGGAAGCACAGGATTAAATCAAGCAAACCAAACCAAAGCAAACATTAACCAAGCAGGCAACTTGACACTTCATTTCGCCTTCCTCATCCCGTTCAAACCTCCGCATCACGGCTTGTCAGCGTCCACCTCCATCTCCACAACTTCTTCCACGATCTCCATCACCTCATCTCCCTCTTCCTCCTCAGGCAACAACTTGTTCCCGATAAACTCCGTAATCGAGTCCTCATCCCAATGAGCCACACTGTAAACAAAAGTCAACATCTCACCTCCCATAGTAAACCAAATGATAGTTGCCTACCTGACTTCCTGGACCTTTTCCCCGTCCTCATCAAAGAACTGCAGCATTGGCAGTCGATTGTCGGTCTCCTGCACTTGCAGCCCCTTGATTTGCTCGGTCTGGTGCTCCACAAAGTTCGCTACTTTCGGGTACCTCTTCAGTCGACGTCGACTTAGTGCCAGCACCGCCTGGGGGTAGCGTCGGCCTTCCGCCTCCAGCAAATTGGTCAGGTCCGAACAGCAGTCGTTGCACTCGTGTGTCACTAAGTCGACAGATTTAGTCAACTTAGTGGCAGATTTGGTCTTTGTCGACTTCGTGAGAAAAGTCGACAATTCGTCGCAAAGTCGACAGTCCAGCGCGTCCGCGTCGAAACCGATTGACGCGCAGAGATCCAGGCGCTGTGAAGACACGTCAGAGGCCTCTGGGGAGGGCGCGGGCGCCTCCTGGGCCGAGGCATAAGCGCTTAGCAGCAGCAGCAGCGTTGGGATCCTCATGGCTTGAATGCAACGTGTTGACTTTTATATTTCCATGTGGCGTACATTTTGGTATGTAGAAAACATGAAAGGCCTGTGAGGTGGGATTTTGTATTCGTTTTGGGTCGTTGTTTTGTGAAGTTGCCTTTGCCTCGATCATCTTCAGTGAAGATACACTTGGGGCTCTGCTTAGCGAGCTTTTTGCTGTCTGTTTCGTGGTTGATCCTCCAGATGGACCGGCAAATCGCTGATTACCCAGACGTTGTAGAGCAGCAGGTTGGAGTTGGACTTGAGCAACTGGTCGTGTTGCAGTTCAGGTTTGTCTAGGGAGGAGTTGCCAGGCATTACGTTCGTCCTGGCTAGCGATAAGGAGAGTAGCGACTTCAGTGAGCTGGTTGTTCGATGGAACTACGTGACTAGACAACTCTCAGCGTACTGTTCAAACAGTTCCCCTCGTTTTCCCATTATTTGTTGTTTGTTGCTTCTGACAGTCATGGTGATGCTTCCTTGCTATCCCCGAAAAATACTCGAAAATCGACGATACGAAACTGAATGAGTGTTGCACTGTGTCAATAAACAAACTTTCTAGATACACATATGTAGCAATGGGCAGCGGTGCCAGTAAAAGGTATGACCACACAATTCACCGAACTAGTTAATCAAGATGGTGTGTGTATCTTGGGCATTGGAGCCACATCGCGTATCCCTCGACTCGGGTCGATGGGCTTTAGAGCAAGGTTGCTGTAGGTAGAATGCCCCTGCAGTCCAGTATTTCTACGTTATCTGTCCGTACCTCCCACAAATGCAGCATAGGGTGTTCGGCCGCCAGAGTATTGCCGGAGAAAGCACTTCACTAACATTTCCAAGTTAAACTTTCCTGCTTGCCATTTTGTCGTGGCTTCCAGCTGGAGGATCACAATCACACCTGCGTGCTGGGAAATACCATGTGCTTGCAATCACCTTGACAAAGCGGACAGCAAACGCGCTTTCGAAAGCTCACTTGCCGATTTGCGGACGCAGCAACATCGCTCTCATCCCCAGGCGTTCAACGCTGAACGACCATGATGAGCACTCGAAGCCTCAAGGACCATTGGGGTCTAGGAAGCAGCCAAGACTCGCAGGCGGAAGATGATTTCGATCTCGTCAACCGGTCCCTATCCGAGGGTGCCAACGGTCTGAAGGTGTGAAATACCCACGACTCGCGGCAGAAAATGGTGTTCTCAGACCAGGAAATCCGCGACGACATCCTCGCTACGATGCCAAAGCTTCACGCGGCCGTGCGAAACAATGCGAAAGGTGCTCGGTGGAAGCACAGCAAAGGGAAGGGAGGCGTGAATTTTGCAGAAATGAAGCCCTACTACCCAAGTGTGGATAATGACGACGATCTGGACATTCTGGATGCCGTGGCGACCAAGACGGAGCTGCGCTGTCATTTGAATGAAGCCTTAACCGTACTGCTGCACCAGGACTCAGACAGCTATGAATCCACGATGAAAGCTCTGTGCGGGAAGCAGTTCAAGAGTGGTCAAGTACTCTTTCACCAGCGTGTAGAGAACTCGCAAGCGCAGCTTGAAAACAAAAACGGAGAGTCTTCCAACCAAGGAGCAATTTCCGTCATGTCGACCACCACGAGCGTCAGTGCCAGATTGAAGATGCGACTGCGCCGCACCAGAACCCAACAGCTCATGTTTTCGTCTTACACGCACCAGTACCCGGACAAGAACCGTGCAGTGCACTTGATGAAAACGGTCCCAAAAGACGTTTACAATCAGGTGCTGGATAGCACCGAGTCTTCCCCGTTGCGCCACGAAATCGACCACATTGGCGTCGGCTTCGACTTGCAATTCATCCCATGCCCCGGGGGAAGCAACCGCCAGTGCACTCAAGTGTTCGTGCACGCGTACGCCTCTGACCGACCGTCATCAGCGTTCGATGCATCTAAGAACGCTGAGGCGGCGGTAAATGCGCAGGCTGCCAACTTGGCTCGACGTCGTGTGACCTCGATGAATCCGGAGGCAAGATGCACGATGCGAATGCTCACTGAGTCGCTGTCACAGTTCGAGCGCGTAATTCGACGTCGCCGCTTCGGCTTTCAGTCGTTCATTTATTTTCCGAAGGAGTACGCGGACCCGCTGCTCGAGAAGCACTGCGTAATCTGCAGCAAGACCTTCCACTTCTTTCGCCGCGACTTCTACTGCCAGCTATGCGGGCACATGGTCTGTGGAGACTGCTCGGGTCTTCACGAGGTGGAAGCACGGATCGGAGAGATCCGCAAGAACCGCTGTTGCAGGCAGTGCGTGGTGCGTGTGGACGCCTGTAAGTTCGACGACGAAGACTTGGTGCCAGCTTTGGGTCCTATTATCGTGGATACTCCACCCGAAGCTTGGTTACCGTCAGAGAATTCGATCTTGAGCACATCAAGCAGCGATGGTGATAAGTCAGCTGAACCCGAGGTGGAAAATCTGGCGGATCAATTGTGTTCGGACGACCCTGAGACTAGGAGTCGCGCACTGGAGATACTCGGGACTCTCGTGGGCAGTCCATCCAGCTCGTCCTCGTCTTCTTCTTCAGCATCTTCGTTGTCAAAAGCTGCCGTCACGAAGACGAAGCAAAAGCGCAAGGAAGGTCGCAAGAAGACCCAAGTGCAGCAGGTTTTGTTGAGTATCGAGAACCACGTGGACGAAGAGCTCTCCAAGTCACGCCTCCAATACACCGTCGACGCGTGCGACGTGAGCGATCGCACGAGAGACTACAAGTACGAGTTTGACGGCTCGAAAGTCGCAAACGAAGACATCTCGCTGGCTCCGGTGCCTGAGGCGCAAAAAGACGCACGTCGCGTCGAATTCATCAAGAACTCTGGCGCATTGCAGTCCAACTACGACCGGTCTGCGCTGAATCTGATCGCGCAGGTAGCAGCCAAGCGTCTCGGCTGTCCGATCGGCGTCGTGTCCATGATCGACGATGAGCAATTCCACGCTGTCAGCAACTACAACCTCCCGGCTGAAGCACACCACCTCCCTCGCAACGAGGTCCCGTGTATGCACTCCGTGTATGCCGAGAAACCGCTGGTGATCAAGAACCCTCAGCGGGACATGCGGTTCGCCAAGATGCCGATGGTGTCGCTCACAACAACATCTCCACCAAGGACTACTGCACCATGCAAACCCTCGCCAAACTCGCCTCCGACCTGCTCGCCCCCAACGCAACCACCTGAAAAACCTAAACCAAAAACTTAGTTGGAGGTTTGGTGGTCGACTTGTAGCCATATGCATAAACACAGTGCCTCATGTATATATGACGTTACTTTAACATACCCTTTCATATCTACTTGACTAAATGCACTTAAGCTTTACTTCGTGGTACATAAACGTTGTACCATACTTGATTCCCTCTCTAATTCATTATCATAATGCCATGGTTATTGAAGGGTATCGTTGGATCGTCCCTCCGCCTTCCCTGCACATTATCGTCATGGCGCTCCGGTCGCTACTGCTCCGCGCTCCGAGCGCGCGCTCCCCGCTCGCCGCCTTCCACTCCAGCTCGGGGTTTCTGCGCACGCGCGCGGCGGAGCGCTCCCAAGCGGGCCCGACCGCATTATCGTCCAATGACGCCGAGATCTCCGTGCGCAACGCGGCTAGGGCGCAGGGCCAGCTGGATGTGCTGCTACCGTTGCCCGGCGTCAAGGGGCTCACGCGACTCGGGCTGGACGACGCCCGCGCCAATGTAAAAGACCTCATTGAGGCAGTGCGACATGCTGATGCCTCATTGAAGACCGTGGAGGTGGCCACGCCCGACGGCACGAAACTGGCGCGCACTGTGCGGCTCGGGGAACTCACGTCCATGCCTTTCTGTCTGCGTCTGAACCACGTGAATGTATTGGTGGAGAGCGACGCTGCTGCGGTGGACGATCGGCGCGCGAGAGAGGAGAATGTGGCGTTCGCGACCGTTAAGGCCGAGATCGAGAAGGACCCGCGCCTCATTGTAAGGATTTATTTGAGAACGCAAGTTGAAGTGGGGGTGCTGATGAGGTATTTTTTGGGTTTCTGTTGGGGGCTGTAGTTGCCTCTGCATGAATACTACAGGATGTGTCACAATGCCGGAGCCGAGGAGGCTGTGGCCACCAAGTGGCTGAGGGAGCTGCAGCGCAGGAACCTCGTGGTGCACTTTGATCGGTCCAGGAACCCGCAGCTGGAGAACGCCGTGATTTTGCGGCCTTACGTGAGTGTTGAGTTGAGGTTGGGGAGGTTGATGAAGAGGACACTGATAGTGTGAGGTTGATTGTTGCAATTGTAGAGTTTGGAGAGCATGCTGACGCTGCAGAACTCGCTGGACTCGGAGCTGTACAACATCAAGCATGACCGAAAGGTCAAGGAGCGGCAACTGAACGAGCTCAAGAGCGCGCTCAAGAAGCTGCAAATCGTGCAGAACGAGGTGCATCTGGCTGCGCGCCGCCTGCCCAACGCGCAGAAGTGGCTGGGGCTCACAGGGCTCACCGGCTTCTACGGCGCGCTCATGTACTGCGTTTGGGACGTGTATTCCTGGGACGTCATGGAGCCCATCACGTACTTCATCGGCTTCACAGCTGTGCTGGGCAACTCGTTCTACTCCACCATCACGAAGAAGGTGCGGTCGGCAGTAGCTGCACCAGTGAAGTGACGCCCAGTGCAAGTCTTTACATTTTTGTGTGCTTTGATCGTGTGCAGGACCCGACGTACAGCAACATGTGGCAGAAGCGGTACGCAGCGCGCGTGGACATGTTGAGTCAGCAGCGCAAGCACAATCCGGCCGAGCTCGAGGAGGTCAATGCTCGCATCGCCGACCTCGAGAACGATATCACGTTGCTCTCGCAGTGGGAGAAGGTGGGCGTGGCCAACCCCATGCTGCAGTGAAATTCGCTTCTTCAATCAAGCACCCGCAGCGTAAAATGGCGACCCAACTCACGGCACGAAGCGATCGAAGTTTTAACCAAGAGTTGCAAGCCCTAACGTCCACCTCATGTGGACATGTTTTCATTAAAAGTGTCCTTCTAAAAATTCCTTTATTTCAGCCAATGCTTGACCTTCAAACCTTTTTTTCCGCCAATCATTAGTCACCGCAAGTAAATTAATCATCTGATCATTTCCAGAATCAAAAGGCGAAAAGATCCAGCAAGATGGCGGCGAACCAGAGCATCAAGGAGCTCATGGCGGCCGAGACCAAGGCCTCCAAGATCATCAGCGAGGCGCGTCAAGGTGCGTTTCCCAACCCTACACTGACTAAATGGTTTATTTAATGTGGATCATCTTTGCAGAGCGCGGTGAGCGCCTCAAGCAGGCCAAACTGGAGGCCGAGGCCGAGATCACGGCCTACCGTAAGCAGATGGAGCGCACGTTCCAGATGAACGGAAATACGGACGTGAGGGACATAAGAAATAGTGGAGAGAGGTGCAGCACTAATTTTTATTTTTATTGCAGCTGATGGGGGACGACCCGAGCATGTTGGAGGAGGAGACCCAGCGTGACATCAAGAAGATGCAGTAGGTTATTTATTGTTATTTTTTTACATGACGGGAGGGAAATATTGATCACTGTTTTTGTGTAGGGGGGAGTTCCAGCAGAACAAGCAGTCGGTCATTACCATGATGGGGCAGCATGCTGTTCGTGTGCAGTTGCGTGTGCCGGAGGCTCGCAAGGCGTAGTTGGGAAACAAGAAGAAGGCAGGAGAGGAAAGATTGAGGCTGAATGCCAGTCGAGTCTTGGTGCAGTGGTGGAGACGGAGTGGCTGCCTCCTTATTCTCGTGAATCACAAGATACTTATGTGCGACGTCTTTGTTTGGGTTGGATTTCCGTAAGGAAGGGCTGGCGGGCTGTGTCAATCCGGCGTCTGTCCGCGTACTAATCTTCCACCGCAAAGCTCCACACTGAGATACGCAACTGCTATGACGTCGATTAGACTGCACTGGTGCGTGACTTTTTAACTGATGCAAGCGGTCGTAAAGTGGATCGCTGAAGCAACGCTAACGTCGAGCGAGTCAAACAAAATCTTCTTTGTCCGTAGCTTGACATTAGTTATTATAGAATGAAATATTGACGTTATCCTGGGATAGGATAGTACTTCAAAGTAGAAAATTGACAAATGTTGTCGGGAATCTATCTCCTTACAGGAAGGAAATTGTCGTTCTTAATGTATAAATAATACAATACTACAGTATCAATCTATATCACTTCCTCTCTTACGAAGAACATACAGCACACCACGCTCATCTGATTGGATAAAATGAACGCCCAGCGCTTTTGCTATTCGTTGATAGTCGATTCGTTTGCAGGCGAGGTCTAGAAGCAACGTTACTGGCTGTGGGAGCTCGTCAGTTCGACCGTCGGCCACCAGCTCGGCCCGCTGGATCTGCCACAGATAATCCCTTACTTCGCATCCTACCCTGCACTACCCGCATGCCCAACTAAGATGATTTAACCCGCCGCGCCATCGTCAACGCTGTTCTCCTTCAAACGGTAGGCGCTAGTGCACACCACGTCGAATATGGTGTTTTTGCCGAGCTTGGTCACCAATATGAGTGTGATGAGCGAGCGACAGCTCGTGTTTGGAAGCGTTTTAAGGTGACGGTGGCCGCCGGAGTCGTGGGAGGCGGCGTTTCCAGCAGAATCAAAGGAAATTCCGGCCGTCGAGGGTATGACAGAGATGAGCTGGGTGTTAAGATCAAGGCTGTCCCGCTGCAATAACGACGGACGATGAAGGCGACGGCGAAAGCTATTGGAATCTCCACGGGTGTTCTACAGCGCCTGCTGAACGAAAAAGTTGTACACCGCATCACGTCTAGGATCAAGCCCGCCTTGGCACCGAAGAACATGGCCCGTCGGGTGAGTACGTGCTGTCGTTTATCGACGAAACTAGGTTCGTCCTCGAGTCCATGTATGACATCGTACACGTGGACGAGAAGTGGTTGTGGACAAGCACTCGTACTACGCTGTAGAGGGCGAAGATGCGCCCCGCGCCGACGCCGCAGCAAGCGGTTCATTCCCAAGACAATGTTTCTCGCGGCTGTCGCCAAGGCCTTGTAACCTGTCAAAACATATTATTTTATGTGTCATTAACATTTTTATCCCGTATATTATACAGGTACAATTACCATACACAGTCCATATTTGACGGCAAGATCGGTATCTGGCCATTCACGGAGGACTCTGTTGCACAGCTCTCAAGCGTGAACCGGCTCAAGGGCGACCCCATCACCGAGAATATCGAGTCTATCGACAGGAACGTCTACAAGGACTACCTCATTGGAAAAGTCATCCCCGCCATCGAGGCAAAGTGGCCCAGGGGTGAGAAGTGGAAGGTGATTTTCATCAAACAGGACAACGCAAGACCGCACCTCTCTCCATTTGATCTTGACGATCTTGCTGCCGGTACGTCCGGAGGCTGGAACATCCGACTGCACTTTCAGCGGCCGAATTCACCCGATTTCAACGTACTTGATCTCGGTTTTTGCATCGATTCAGTCGTTGCAGTTGCAGAACGGGAGTCGAGGCATTGCGCAGCTGGTTAATGCTGTAACTAGCGCGTACAACGATATCAGGATCCAGACTATAGAGAATGTGTTGTTGTTGCAGCAGGCAGTCATGATATGTGCACTTGCGTGCAATGGAGGAAACGAGTACAAGCTTCCTCACTACAACAAGGCGCGGCTCAGAACACAAGCTACTCGAGTCGCTGCCCTGCGATAAAGATCTGTATGATCGTGCAGTGAAGGAGGTCAACTGGCTGTTCTTGCGTAGTTAATTCCCTCGAAATAGATGATACTAAAACAAAACTGTGATAATCATAAAAATATCCTACCATACATCATTGTAACAATCCAAACGATGTGGAGAAAGTATATGATATATATTCGACATTCGACATCCTCGTTACATGATGGCTGCATCGCAAAAACGCCATCGGCTTAACCCAGCAGCACACTAACTTTGATTATCGTATTCAACTTAAAGATAAATACAACAGCCATGCACTTAATCAAATGAAAATTTTCGTATGCAATGTTGTCAGACTGTGCATCTTGTAGCTTATAGAACGATCATTTGAGCCACCGTTAGGATAACAGCGATTGGAGCAACGATACCGGCCGGTGCTACGGAAGATGTTCCAGTGGTAGTCGTTGTCGTTGTCGATTCGGTTATCGTATTACTGTACAACTTCATGGAGCCTTGTATGCACGGGTCGGTATTGATCTGGGCGTTCGTGAAGGTGTCGGTAGTGGAGGAGTCGAGTCATGCGCAGGTACTATCAGTGGCCCAAACCATTGACACGGAGCTGTCGCTGTTGAGCGTGACCTGAACGCCGTACGCACTGTCGAATATCCTGTGACACTGACCGTCGAACGGGTAGACGATAGCACTTTCAAGGCTACCACAGGAAGTCCCATCGGCATGCAGCTCTACAAACAGGTATGATCAACCGCCAAAGATGGAGTCCGTGAAGGCTCCGTAGCTGGTGGCTCAACTGATTGAGAAGCTGTGGCTTCCATCAGAGAAACACTGGTCAAAATAATAGTCGTCGCACTTCTCGTCGGGAAATAATGCGAGCATCGGCGTTTTGCCTACGCATGCCGTCTTTTCGAACATCTTCACAGCAGGAACTTGGATCGCAGTAACTTTCAACGTAGCAAGTACAGAAAGAGCACCGCTGATGTAGAGATGAAAACCCACCATGGTCGCTGGGATTGGCTTGTACTGTAGTAGATTGGACTTGTCAGGTTTTAGAATGAAAGGAGGCTATCTATTGCATTGTCGAGTAAGTCAGCAGTAGCGACAAGTAACATACTACTCATCGAGGGTGTCATGCTTCTTTTGGACAGCGACATCGACACGGTCTGTGGAGGCGTTCTGGGCAGACAACATCGGATGGATGCTCAGATGAGCAGAATACCAAAACTTTGTCACTTCCACATAGCACAGTACATACCGTAGTAACGGAATCTCGCACCGAAGCTTCCCATGTGAACAGGCCACGAGGTCTTCATCCTATTATCTTACGATCCTTGGAATAGAATGCGAAGATACTCCCTGATCTACTCCTGTTTCCAGTTTGAGAGCTGATCATTTCACAACAAGCGCCCAAGAAACCTCATTCAACGTCTACCAAAAGCCAACCATGCGTCTAGGTTACCTCGTGCTGGCAACTAGTACCATTCTTTTGGCTACCATCGAAAGCGATCGGCTACGGGGGCAGTATGCCCGATAATGACCGACTTATCGTCCACAACCGAAATTAGCTACAACGACAAGATATTTCTGCAGTCAGGCGAGACGACTGGATTCGAAGGTTATTAACGCTGACAAGAGCTTCAGTTTGGCCATGATCTCCCAGATGAAGCAAATCATGGACAGTGAGAAAGCCTCGAAAGCGCAGGTGTCGCGAAGCTGAATGCGTAACGCCTCAGTTGGCAAGCACAGCAATTTTACAATATTTTTTCTGGTAATTCGTGCTCTTATAACCTCAATACAATTCAAAACGACGAGTAGTGCACGACCATCACTCCGATATTGAAGTGAAACTTACGTAAATTACATCTTCATATGTCAGCCACATAAACCTACGTTATGTACATCAACATCAACTTGCGCTCTTGGCCAGCACTCTGCCATCGGTCAAGAGCTGCTCATGAGCATGCTGCGCGTCGCTCGCCAGGCCGCCAGAGGCTCCTTCGCCGTCCGCCATGCGCGCCACCCTTCGTTGCAGCTCCTTGCAACTCTGTCCACGGAGCTGCGAGGCTCTGTACCTCCCTACAGCCATAGTTACACACTTGTAAGACTCTCCGTACCCCCGACCCGCACCTTTTCGAGCGCCGCCGCCCTGCAGAGCGTCAAGTGGCCGTCGGAATTGGCCAAACGCGTGCACCGTCGCATGCGCAACTTCCCGCGCAATTATGAGGCCAAGGAGCTGGTGGTGGAGGCAGGAATGAACCCCGCAGAGTGGGCCCTGGCGTCGTCTAGTTTCCGCAAATCCTTCCTCTCCGAGCCTTCCAAGTACTTTGAAAATGAGGCAGAACTCTTGGCCTTTGGACGGGTACCAGATTGCAGCTTTTGTCGAAGATTTCCGAGCTCTAGAAGAAGAGATATTAATGTTTTTGTTGTTGTTCTTTATTTTGTAGGACTTGGACGATGTGAAGCGACACAGCTCCTTCATCTTCTACCCGTACTTCTTGGATTTTGCCAAGGCTAATAACTACTTGACCACGGTCGAGGACAATGACAACGCGCTGTCGCTGCAGCAGCTGACGGACTTGAGACTGCCCCATGAGATGTACCCATTCGCGACGGCCATGAAGAGGAAGATCATTTACCATGAAGGACCGACGAACAGTGGCAAGACGCACCAGGCTCTGGAGAGACTGAAAGAGGCGGGAGAGGACGGCGGCATCTACTGTGGCCCGCTGCGTCTACTGGCGCTGGAAATCTTTGAGCGGATGAACACGGACGGACTTTACACGTCGCTGGTGACTGGACAGGAGAAGAAGGTCGTGCCGTACGCGAGCCACGTGTCGTGCACCGTGGAAATGGCCAACATTAACCGTCCGTGGGACGTAGCCGTGATTGATGAGATCCAGTTGATCGGAGACCCGCAGCGTGGTTGGGCTTGGACGCGTGCGCTGTTTGGACTGCAAGCAAAAGAAATCCACGTCTGTGGATCTGGTGAAGCTGTTCACCTTGTGAAGAAGTTCGCAGAGACGACGGGGGATGAGTTTGAGCTGCGCTCGTACGAGCGTCGATCGCCACTCGACATTGCGCCAAAGCACCTGGGCTCTTACAGTCACATCCGCCCGGGAGACTGTGTAGTGGCCTTTTCGCGCCGTGACATTTTCCAGATCAAGCGCGACATCGAGATCAAGACTGGTGAGAAGTGCTGCATTATTTACGGTCAGCTTCCACCGGAGACGCGCTCCCAACAGGCTCGCTTGTTCAACGACCGAAACAACGACTACAACATCCTCGTGGCTTCCGATGCCGTCGGCATGGGACTGAACCTGAACATCAGACGAGTTGTGTTCGCCACGGTGAAGAAGTACTCAGGCGGCGGTGGTGGAATGATTGATATTCCGGCTTCGCTGGCCAAGCAGATTGCTGGTCGTGCTGGACGATACGGCAGCGACTTTCCGTCTGGAGAGGCAACGTGCCTGCTTGAAGAAGACTTGGAGTACCTGAAGTCGTCGTATGACGAAGTGCCGACCCCACTCACATCGGCAGGCCTGTTCCCGTCTTCCGAGCAGATGGAAGAGTTCGCCAAGCAGCTGCCAGGAATCACTGATCTGGCCGATCTTGTGGACAAGTACGTGATGCTCGCGCGTCTAGACGGTGACTACTTCATGTGCAACCACCAGGACATGAAGGATGCGGCGACGCTGTTGCGTGATACGGAGCTGACGCTTTCGGACCGATTCATGTTCTGTATGTCGCCAGTGGGCCTGCGAAACCCTCTCGCCCGCAAGGTCTTCTTGGAGTACGCACGTGCGCACTCGCTGGGCCAGAGTGTCAAGCTGGATATCTATCTGGCGAAGTATCCGCCACGGACGGCTGAGGCTTTGGGTGATGTCGAGATTAAGGCCAAGATCATCGATCTGTACCTGTGGCTGTCTTTCCGATTCGAAGACACGTTCGTAGAGAAAGACCTGGCTTTGGAGCTCAAGACTCGCGTGCTCGAGTTGGTGGAGCAGGGCCTCGTAAACACGACGTACAACCGAGAGGAAAAGAAGACGCGTTGGTCCAGCGGTGTCGCCAACGGGCGTCGCTCAACCCCGCGAGGGCAGGTTGACCTCAGTCGCTTTCAGGATCGCAACAAATACGGTAGCAACCGAGGAAACAGCGAAACCAGGAGGAACGACAGGTCGAAACATGGCGAGCAAGAGGCAGCAACACCAGCTGAGTCCGCGGTGGCTCAAGCGCAAGATAAATCTACTGGCGAGAAAGGCAGCGACGAGACCGAGAGCAAGCAGTCATGGACTTCGCGGGTATTCAGCCAGTTCCGTTAGATCAACAGCAGCTAGACGAAAGAAGCATGTACCTAGACAAAAAGATTCTTTTTGACACGCCATGATTCTTCAATCTTAAGTAGTTGAAATCGGACTGCTATTTTTTACGCTAAGTTTACCGGAGCACAAGCACTTAACGTTACTATCTCAATATTTATCGGCAATTCACTTTGCCGGACGCTGAATACGCTCCCTTACCGTTTCGACGTAGTAGTACTACGTAGTACTACGTCGGGAGCACTGGCATCGTCTCTCATTGATACCCGAGCGCTACCAAAGTCACTCTTTCTCCTTCTTGAAAATGAATGCTGAAGAACGAAGATCAGTCAGGCTTCTGTCATGAAGAAGACGTCACAACCGCGTTCCTCGCCGTCGAGCGGACTAGAGAGATACTGCCAAGGCTAAGAAGCCCACACGGTGGAACGTAAACGATATTCGAAGCCAACGAAATCGGTGACGAAGATACTTGACATGTCTATTGCTCCATCGAGCTCGAGTAATCTGCAAAACTATTTTTCGTTCCAGAGCTACCAACCTGGACACATCCGCACACAAAGCACATTTGTCAGCATGAAAATGCCGCAGTTGTTACTACAGCCACTAACAACAGCCTCAAGCATCCAGCGACTGCTCACCACAACTCGTTCACATTCTACTGGAGCTTCATCATAAAGTTCGGGTCGCGCCGATACTTGGCCTCGAAGCGCTCCATCCACTTGTCCAGCAAATTGGTCGGGATCGTCATGTAGCTCTGGTTGTTGCTGGTCGAGAAGGAGCTGAGATAGTTAAATAAATCCTGAGCAATTTTGAGCGCGAATGCCTTGCGCTCCTCCAACCCACTGGCCTCGATGCCCAAATTCTTGACATTGTCCAGACTCTCGATGGACACTCCAATCTGAATCACCGGCTGGCCCATCACGTCCGGATGCGTGGGCCACGACGTCCGAAAAATGGCACTAGGCTTCTCTGCGAACACAGTCCCGAGCAACTGCCAGTTCTGCAAGGCTGGCACGGCGAAGTACAACACCGCTATTGACACAATCCAGAATCAGATCATGTTTCTTTAAGATGGCTTCATTTGTTTTAACTTACCACCGAAGCCTGGAGGAACAGGAGACCCTGGCAAGAGGAAGAAAGTGAGGTCCGTCACCTGCATCGGCTCTGGAATGTCCACTACATAATGGGCCGGCCCAATCTCCCTGTCAACAGTGATAATTACATGGTAGAATTAGAGAGAAACACTTGAAATCGTCCGTAGATTGCAGCATTGAACGCAATGCCTGCAGAACTTGCTGGCAAACGGACGACGACGCACCGGAAGTCGGTGATGACGGGGCGCCCGGCGACCACCAGCCCGAACTGCGCGATGCCCGGGACAACGTTCATGCTCGTCAACGTTCTGGAATAGGATCGGATAAAAAATGAAAAATAAATAAATAGTTGGTGTGGTGGACATACCCGTATGCCTAAAGTTCACGGAGTGAGTGGTTTATTGCCATTACTTAAAATGAAACACGGCGGGACCATCCAGGTGACTATCGTAAAAGGTTGTATTCGCTCTGCAATATCGAACACAAGCGCCGAGCGAGATAGATAGGTGTGATGGAGTTTCTTCTAGCCGCTTAAGTCGATTGCTTGATTGCCCACCGTCTCCTGTCGCTTCACCTTCGCCAGCATCCTCCGCTTCGGGTGCTTGGCCAGCGGGTGTTCATGGTTACGCGAGAGCACCTCGGCGCGGTGCTTGTTGAGGTTGCAGATCGCGGCTCGGCTGACGTGGTATTCCTTGGCGAGTGCCGACTGCTTCTCGCCTTGCGCGATACGCATCAAAATTCGCCGGCGATCGATCTCTCGCAGATACCGCGACGTCTTCGGTCGCGACTCGCTGGTTTCGCGAACAGGTTCGGGGGAGCGCATCATCGGAGATGATGTTTTGGCGCTTTCGACCTGGTGTTCAATGGACTTCATGGCGTAGTTATTCAAGTCGCTACTCCAGTCACTGAGCCGACTACGAGCCGTTTCAAGCGCTGAAGTCGACGGCGGCCAATTGGAGACTGACTCGGATGCAAACCGTGGCGGGGTCCAGCACTCGAACGTCCTATTCCCTTCGGGAAAGTTCCGCTCTTCCGAGTCGTACAAGGGATCGCGCACGGGTGAGATGATCCCCCTCGCCTGCATTGCGTTCTGACGTCGGAGCAGTGAAGCTACGCCGGGGAGCCTGTCAGCTTGGCCTTGATTGGGGATGCGGTTATTCGGGTGCCGACGACGGTGCTCGTAGCGGATAAAAGGCTGTCGGGGGTGCAAGTACACGCAGTACTCGCTACTCCTCGCAACGGGGGACTCGATGTGGTCCAAGATCCGAATCGGGGTGTTGTCGGGGCGGTCGCTTGGGGCCATTCTAGTGTTCGAGCGCGACGGAAATGCAAGATGCAGCGTCATACACTGACTGACGCGTTGCTGGCAGATGGATAAAAGATGAATGAGGAAGTCTCGCGGCACTCGTCGCTGACAGCTCTGGCCACCAGGAGGCGAGAAAAGGCGGTTTCTGCCGTCGTGAGTTTCTGGAAGCTGTCAGGCACACGATACGTGTGGCAGGGGTTTCGAGAGGCGATTAAGCAGAACGATGCCCGAGTTGCGGCCTTGGCTGTAAGATGAGCAACAGCGGCAAAGACAAGAACAGAGGAGCGGGACGAGTCTTATCGTGCTAACTTGGTCTTGGAGCGGTGCAGTGGCGGACTAAACCTCGCCATTCATCCCTGGCAGCGCGTGGAGAAATGAGTGCGACATCCTCTAAAGAGAGATACTTGAAACGCAGTCGAAACGCCCGGTTCTCCGTCTGAACACGGGGCTTTCGCGGTGTGGGCGCAACCAAACCAATCCTGCTGGAAGACCTTTACCGAACGAGCGCGAATTTTAGTACGAAACGAATGGCGACGTCCGAACTCTTGTCGGACGAGCTCTTAACACGCGCACGTCGTGATCGTTGGCCACCAGTTGCTAGTGATATTAGCACTAACATATTATGTTGGCTACGTATGGCCTGTCATATCCGTCGACGTAAATTTCAAAGGAGCAAGAACAAGATGATAAGACGGATTTTCCTGGCTGCAAGTTCACTGGTGCTGCGTTGATGTTGCGGCACTGAGAAAATCGAGCACGATCCCATGTTTTCTCGTGCGAGAGGTTTCACTTTACGCTTTTCTTGTCTTGTCAACGAAGAACCCCCCCCCAGTGCCTATTATAATACGCTCGGCGAACAGCGAAAAACGACGCGTGCAATCGAGTTGCGGCGTCTCAGTCAAGAAGAGCCTAAAAATGGGCAAGTAGGTAACAGAAGAGAAGCTGAAACGGATACTTGACGACCATGTATATTGAATGGGCTTTAGTTGATGCTTGAATGTCTACGATGAGGTGGCAATTTGTGCATTTATTCAGCAGATTGCGGCCGCTCGGGTGGCCAGGAGTTGCAGTCGCGAGGTCGGTCTTGGAGCGTCGTAAGGATTGCTTTGTTCATTCTCGAGGCCTTCAGTAGGTTGAAGCCTTTCGTCGTCTTCTTGGCTCTCGACGTGGGCAGCAGCAATGCGAAGACTTGGGTGTGCACGCTGCAGCTCTCCAACAGTGAGTGCAGACACGGCTAGCGTCACGAGACACAGCAGCTCTTCGACTGCTCCACGATCGAGCAATTCGCGAATGCCTTTGGCCACGCGCACCCCACCCGCAGTGTCGGTGAAGGCGTAGAACAAGCAGACATTGTGGGACGCTACGGCAGCGGGTAGATCCACGACAGAGCCGAATTGAGGCAGACGGAGTTCAATTTGTCCAGTTGGGAGCTCTGGCTCGAGCGCTTGGAAGACGGCGAGCATCGGTGAGCCTCCAGGGGCGATGGAGACTCCACATAGCGTGGGCGGTTGGCCAGACGCGTCGCTGGTTTCAGTGTGTGTCCAAGCCAGCACCTCCTCGACAACCAGAGTCATGAGACGGTCACAGTAGCGACGAAAGGCGGCATCGCTCGTCTCACTGCTCAGCAGGAGCGGGAGAAGTCGCTCCGCTGGTTGAATGGCCACTAAGTGCAGCGTGGAGTCCTCGTAGTGTGTCGGAGAGGCATCAGACAAAAGGTGTGAGACCCTATTCGATCCATGCCAGCGTGAAAGTTCTGCTTCTGCCTCTCGCCTGCGCCGCGCCTTCTTCGGATGCTTCGCTAGCGGATCTTCGTGTTGCCGCGAGAGCACCAGTTCGCGGTGCTTGTTCAAGTTGCAGATCGCTGCGCGCGTGACTCGAAACTCCTTAGCCAGTGCCGACTGCTTCTCGCCTTGGTCTAGCCGTGCCAGGATGGTACGTCGATCCATTTCACGCAGGTATCGTGAACTCTTCGGAGACTCGTCAGCGGTACGCAGCGGCTTTGGTAGTGAAAGTCCGAACGACTGGAGCCCAGGTCCGTAATCCCTCGCACGATAACCTGCGTGGTGACTTTCAAAGCGGCCCACAAGTCCCGCCTGCTCACCCTCCGTCTCCATTTGCAAGGCTCGAGCTCGTGCTTTTGACGCGGCAAGTCGTCGTCTTGGACTCGTGCGTCGCCGTCGATGGTTGGACGGGGCTCCTTCGTTCTCTGCGTCCTCCCAGGACTCCCCAACGACGCTCCTGCCCGCCGCCATTGGTGTCGGAGCGTAAGGCGACCACCGACAGGGTCGATTTCTCCGCATTCCGACGAGCTGAGGGTCCGTGAAAGCTGCCAGTCCGGATACTAGAGTTGGCACTTCACGTCGACTTGGAGCTAACGTCGTCAATGCAGCTGAAGACGCACCACCATACACCTGAGAGAGCGTCTGAGCTCGACGTCGCTCCCCGTGCCGACTGGGTGGTATGAGCGACGCCATGCTGGGCAACATCGTGTGCAGACGCGCTTCTTCTTCTTCTTCAAACGACCTGCCTCTTGAATGACGGTGGCGTCTGGTTTCGTCTTCGCTGTGGGGTTCCAGTCTGCCTGATGTGCCTAAGCCACCCGGATGACTGTGTAGTCTAGGGAAGCGTGGAGGAAGGAGACTCGGCCGTCCATTGAACACCTCCCGGGCTTCTTGCTCGCGAGGGAACATCGATGGTTTCTCGAATAATGAACTTATCGTTGTCGAGAGAGCGTCTGTAGTGATGGTATATCTAGCAAGAAGTCAGGACTTGGCTTGATTCAATGTGAGCTCCAAGGAGCGTGGCAGCGCAGCATACTGGCCATGCCACTAGTGCATCGTTTCAGCGTTTGCTTGCGGATGTCCGACGCGACTTTCGCGATTGTGCCACGCTAGTAATTCAACAACTTCGCTGCACAAATTCTCACCAAGTCAAGTGTGAGGCTAGAGATTGAAGCCTCGGATGCGAGACCAAGACGCAAAACCCGGAGCTGCTGACGACATGGGACTTGGTTGCGGTTGTCCAAAGCGGAATCATTCTACTGGAGAAAGAGCAGGCTTGGTACTATCGATAGCGGTCAGAAATGACCTCGCATCGATAATCAGCGACGAGAACGACAGTCCAGCAGAGGCTGGATCTCTCAATCGAGCTGGTTGATCATTTCTGCGCGTGCCAGACACGAAATGTCTTCGCAAGCTTACGACTTGATGTCATTGCAAAAGCGACAAACGAAAGCCGGTGGAGTGTCGAGACTGCGGAGCAAGGCGACGACTATAGGACCGGAAATGGCTTCGACGTTTGTAGTGTCACGATCTGCACGTTAGTTACAGGACATAAGGATCTCTCCTGCTCTTGCGTTTGGCCCTTTACCACGTCCGCAGACTTGCGATGTCTCTAGGCTCGTAGTCGTTTCAGCGGGGTCAAGTCGATTTCGAGGCGAGCTTGAAGCAGCTCATCCCATGCAAAGCTGGACGTGTATTTGCAGCACTTGGTGGGACGATGTGATGTCGCTAATATACCACGAAGTGGGCAAGTCGGGGCCAGCCATGGGACGGTGACAATGGCATCCAACTTACTGGTGGCATATTTCGATCGCCATTTGTCGCGTGATGCCGTCGCTCTTGGGCTTGCGGCTGGGGCGATTTGATCCTGCAGCGACCAAGCCTTCGCGCGGTTGGTGCAACGAGATCCCGCTGGACGACAGCGACGCGGAAGCCGAGTGGGAGGAATACATCCGACGCCAGGGCAGCCTCGGGAGCAACCAATTCGACGAGAGCATCACGAGTCTCAAGATCGAAGAGGCAAGCGAGGAAGCGATCGAGGACGAGATCGAAAAGTCCCAGCGAGACGAAGCGCCCGGCCCCAGCGCAAGGACATTCATGCCTACAGTTCCGGTGCTTTCATTCCACTCACGGCCTGTCCGAGTGAGCAAACACGTCGTTGTGACGGGGAACAATGCCATTGACGAGATTGGTGAAGGAGAAGAGGAAGCTGAGACCGAGGTGCCTCTGATAGACACGGAAGAACCTCTCGACGACTTTGACGACACTTTGATCTTTGCGTTGACCCCGGAGACGTGTCCAGGGCCGGCGCCTCCGAAGATCCCGTTGCGGATATTTGTTGCTACGTGGAACATGGCGGCAGAAGACCCGTTCGCGCACCGACGACGAGGCCAATACATAGGGGACGACCAGGCAGCAGACACGTTGCGGGAGCTTTTGCCGCTAGGATACGACATCTACGTGATCGGGACGCAGGAGAAAGTCACCAAGCACTTGGATGCCGCTGTCCTCGCTCGTCTGAAGCAGCAGCCGACATCTGACAACCCGCTGCCTGCCGATCAAGAGTACCAGCGCCTGGTGTTGACGTCTAAGCGGCGGTGGCGGCGCAGTCGAAGGCGGGAAGGCGAGTGGCGCCATCAACGAACGTACGAGTCGTCGGACTTGGAGAGTTCTCTCACGAGTTTCTGTGGCAGCGACGTCAACTGCAGCCCCAAGTCTTCGAGCGCCTACAGCATCCACAGTCCCCGCGCGAGCTTCTCCTGCGGCCACGACGCGCCACACACGGTCCTTGACACGGCAGACAGCACTTCTGGTTGCTCCTGGTGGAGCAAACGCCAAGAGAAGGAGATCCGAGGCCACGGCGACCACGCACTAATCCGACGCAAGTCGACCGGACTCTCCGTCTACTACGCGCGCCACCTCCACGGCCGCATCGAAGCTGTGGCTGCCGGCTCCCACAAGTTCAATGGCTCGAAGGGCGGCATCGCCGTCTCGATCCGCATCGCAGGCGACCCGCAGACGCTTACGTTCGTCAACTGCCACCTCGAAGCGAACCGCATCGAGCGGCGACGACGGCAGCTGGACAGACTCGCGCGCGAACTGCCTCGCTCGCTGTCGCTCACGAAGGACAGCAGCGCGACGCTCGCAGCTTGTAGCGACCACGTGGTCTGGATGGGCGACTTCAACTACCGGATCAAGTCGCTGGACGGCGACGAAGTGCTGCGGTTGCTGAGCGCCGGCCGCCTGCAAGAGCTGCACGACAGCTACGATAGCATGGCCGACGACTTGCTGCACGTTGCGGGGCTCAAGGCGTTCCGAGAGCCGGCCAAGTGGCCTACGTTCTACCCGACGTACAAGAAGGTGGCGTGTCGGTCTCGCCTGCCTTTGAGCGGCTCCACCACCGGAACGGGCCGAGACACTCGCTGGGCGTCGCACGTGTACCAGACCACGTTCCGCGAGCCGTTCTACAAGGGCGGACGGGTGCGCGAGCGCGTGCCTGGCTGGTGCGACCGCATCCTCTACTGCTCTCGGGCGTGGGGCGACAGTCTCCGTGTGGAGCAGGTCGCGTGCTCCGACGCGAGTCGAGGCTCCAGCAGCTTCAGCCCCGAGCCCGTGCGAGACAACTACCGGGCGCTGAACGACGAGCTGCGTGGCAGCGACCACAGCCCCGTGACCTGCACCTTCTTATGGTCGATACAGCGCTAGGATAGATAAGGATGACTCATTGCTGAGTGACTTTGATGTTGAAGTGGATATGGCTACATTTCTGAACTCCTGCAGCGAGTCAGTTTATCGGTCTTGCAACTTGTTGGCATTTGACAACGACAAGTACTGTAGCGCTCGAACAGCTAATTGACGTAGCGGGAGAGCCCAGAGCGGCCAGCAGCAGCTGCCGGTGGACTACGTTGGCGTATTGCAAAAGGTGGACAAAATGCTGAGAAAATTACTTTATGATTGGGGACCGCTCTCCACCACGTTGGACTCGTCTTGGATATGTTGGACGTGACCGCAGCTGAGCTGAGTCTCCTGGCCGACGGATTGACTCGATCATTCACAGTATTGGATATTTGCCGAGACTTCGGTGGGTTCGTTCTCAGTGGTCCCTCAATTTGCAGCTCAGCTGAATGACCGGATCGGACCCTTTACAAACGGCCAATTTGCAGTCCAAAACTGAACGATTCGCCTTGTGTTCCCACCCCAGCGGCCATAGCCCGCCCACAATCCAGTCAGTTTTTGGTCCCTTCTCCCTCACTGGCCAAAACCCTATGTGCACCCTCCTTCTCATTGGCTGAAATCCTTTTCTCTAGAAATCCACCCCTCAGTCTCTCACTTCTCCTGTGGTGGCGTCGCGCGCAGTTCGGCAAGCAGCAGAGCGGCACTCGACACTTCAGGGCGCAAGACACTCGCGCTCCTCCACCATGATTATGAAGAACACCCTCCTCAGTACGTCTTTCTGCCCAACAAGTTTTTTGCGCAACACCTTGTAGCGCAAAAGCAAACTAACGTTCGTTTGCGACCGATTGGCGTTCTTTTAGCCGTGCTGCTCTCGCTCGTGTCCGTGGGCACGGCCTTCTACGCCATGGCGTACCCTGCCTGGTTCCAGCAGCACTACCGCCGCGATGGGGCCGACGTATACCAGGGCTACGGCCTCTTCGCCTTCTACTCGACCAGTTCGCTCGAGTCGCCGTTTTACGCCTCTGCAACAGTTTTGCAGTACAGCGACTTTTGCGTGGACAACTATACGACGCCCAATTACATGCTGGGTGACGGCGCAGACTTCCACGAGGTCCTTTGCGGCAAGCGGATGACGTCGGTGCAGGCTACGACGGCCACAGGCGCCGCCGTGTCGGTCGTGGGCCTGCTCACGGCCATCGGCGCCGTGTACAACCCCTCGGCCGGTTACATGGAGCGCGTCGTGTCCTTTTGCACGCTCGTCGGGTGTAAGTTGTGCAAATTTGCGCCAAAATTCTGTGGCGCAAAAGCTGACTTTATGCTTTTACTATTTTTCTAGCGCTCTTGCTGGCGGTCTCGTTGGTGATCTGGGGCGCGTTGTTGCAGCAGAGTCTGTACGAGATCGACACGATCAACTCGGCCTATACGAGCTGCAAGGCGGACAACACCAAGTGGCACTGCTGGTTCTACGGGTACAGCTTTTGGGTCTGCTTAGCGTCGGTCATTATCTTGTCCGTGGCAGGATACCTGAGCTCGGCGGGCCGTGCAGAGAAGATCCGCTACTTCCGTAAGGAGTACGAGCGGGACCTGGCCGTGGCCATGCAGCAGAGCATGGAGGCGGACGCACACAACGGAGCGCACAACACGCAGTTTGTACGCACCGAGTCAGCCGGAGGATTCGGACTCCAGGCTACACAACAGGCCTACGGACAGGCCCCGACGCCGGGACAGTTTAACCCCAACTCGGGACAGGTTTATACGACGCCGCAGAATATGCAGCCGTACGCGAACGTATACGGAGCCCCCAAGCCCACGGGTTATCAGCAGCAGGTGGGCAACGTGCCGCTCGCAGCGCCCGGCGCGACTACCCTTAACCGGACCAACAGCAACGAGAGTGACGCCGTGTACCCGAGCTATAGCGAGCAGCGCAAAAACCACTCGCTCTTGGGCCGACAACCTAGTGGAGGGGTCGTGTAAGTTTTATACTCAGTTACGGGTTGACAGTCAAAAGCAAAATTTCTCGTTGAGTTGGTGACAGTGCTAGCAGGTGGCATTTATTTTGATTTTGTATTGGGCGAAGACAGTAGCGACGTTAAATACCAAGTAGAAATATACTACAAAACACAGAATGTCATCACCCGCTATTATCTGAGACGTTGCGCGGTGGCTGACAGTCCTTCACTCTTCAATTTGCTTTGCGCAGGCCCAAGCCCAAGCTCCTCCATGTTCCTGTACTCCAGAACGTACCGCTCGCTGCCGCCTGTATCGAATCCTGATGCCAGGCAACGGCTGATGCACGCTGCGGCGCCCCCGATTCTGGGCGGGACTCCACTCGACGACGAGTTGCTCTTCGGCGCCAGAATGGAGCGCCAACTGCGCGAAGTCGAAGCGCAACGCGGGATCGTGACGCGTCGAGAAGTTTTCGCGGCCGTGATCCGCGAACACGCAATCCTGACAGAGCACGCGGCAGTGGAGTACCCAGTTACGATTGCTGCCGTTCTCACACCTGCCACAAACACACAGTGATTCTCCTGCCATCGAAAACAATTTCTAGGTGACCAGTAATGAAACCCAAAGTGTTGATTATTTCTTGGGTGGTGGCTGATATTTTGCTGTCTCAAGTTTCATTCGCCAGTTTGACCTCAACAGCACAACTCAAGATGTACGCGAAAACGTACCCTTCTCTTCATCCCGTGGCCGATCCTGCTGCCCGACAACGCCTTCTTCATTCCACTGCGCCCCCGATCCTCCCCGGGACACCAGTCGACGACAAGTTGCTGCTCAGTGCCACGATGGAGCGCCAGCAACGAGAAGTCGAAGCACAACGTGGAATGATTTCTCGTCGTGAAGTGCTGGCTGCGGTGATCCGTGGACATGCCATCATGGCTGAGCACGCGGTGACCGAGTACCCGACGACGTTTGCCGCTGTGGTCGCACCTGGCGCGAGTTTGTGAATTTGGAGGAAAACGAGCGCCCAGTTGAAGAATTTCGTTAGGCAGCAGGTAGTTTCCACAATCTAGTTTACTGAGAAACGGTACCGATTGATGTGTTTGCAATTAACTGGGTTCTGCTTCCCGAAACGTATGATGTCTACTCAAAGTCTGTGATCGTTTGAGCTCCCATCAATTCCTTAGCATCTTGGCACCCGCACATGTATAGTGTGAGTGGTGCCAGATTCGCTAGCACACCTCTTATTTCAAATCAAGCTGCTAGGTTTGTAGTACTTCAGAGTATACACCTTCGAAAGGGTTAAATGGTGCTATAATAAATTTTCTAGTGAACTAAACGCTATACAGTAAATTAAGGAAAACACCTCAAAATGCAGATAAACATGCGCGTTGCCTAATCCACAGAAATTAGCAATTGTTCCTAATCGATGTTGATTTCGAAGGTTCTTGCGTTGAATTCAACAAGTTGCTGCTGCAGTCCAATATGAAGTATTGACAATACATTTTAGGATCAGCAACTCTACTTGGAAGTATACCGCAGTACATGTACTTCTCGAAGATATACCAGTCTTGGCGTTGCTCATACGTTTAGAAAAAAGTCGCGCCGGTGGCACGAAGAAACTCTGAAAGTTAGTGTACGACACCAACAGTAGACAGTAGATATTATAATATGTAAATATAGAAACTGCCAATCGTTCACTGTGATGACCTTGTCTAGCACCACCCCGGTTTTACTTTGTCTTCCGTGCCAAAAGCATGTTGACAAATCCAAGTTCCATACTCCCGTAAAAATCGAATGGACTTCGAATTGACGTTCAATCCCTTAATTGTTTCTTCCAGAGAGCGATTGATTGCGAGAATGCTGGTTCTAGGTGATATCCAAAGGCGACCGATAGGCGACCGATAGGCGACCGCAGCAAGAATAAATGCATGAGTTTAGAGGCGCTCATTGACAACCCGCCAAACCAATCCGCCATCCCATGGAATTCGCGCCGGTAGATCTTTCGGATCGAGGCACCAAATCCGCCAAAACAAGTAGCTTTGTTGAAGTCTGAGCGAATCTGATAAACGTTTACACTCACGTGGATGTAATGACATTTACTTATGCGAAACTTCACTGTAGATGTCGACCAATTATAATACAAGCTCTTAGATAAATGTACCCAAATGTTGTATAGTCCAGACTATTACAAGTACACTAAAACGAGGCTAAACGATGTTGATATATTTAATCAGGCCATTTGTTTAATGACAGTCCACCAAACTGCCGTATCTTATAACTAATGAGGTGCTTGTTGTAGGACACTTTTGCTGCTTGAGGTGTTTTGGAAAGTGAGTGCATTTGGAGTGAGCGATCTCTTCTCGTGCTAGCCGAGCTACCCAAAGCTCTACCTACTTCTACCTACATGTTTGCTCAGCCGATTATGCCAGGACCCTTAGCAATCACTCCGGTGCACTTCAACAACCTTAACTTGCATAACCTATCAAGTTGACTTCTGCCTTCAGTACGGAATACTGGTTGGTCCATGCACACATGTGGCCAGCATGAGTTCAG
>KV724834.1:2729-34294 GCA_000500205.2 Phytophthora lateralis | reverse complement strand
TCAAGCTTCCGGAAATCCCTCGAGGGCTAGCCATAGCCACCGGGGCAATCGTGGCCGTGCTGCCGGAGTCGACGGTGGAGTCGATGGGAAATCTCATCGAACAGACAATCGCAGGTTAGGGTCTGCACTCTATTTCCACGCTGTCTGGAGATGGCGGGTGGCGCACTTCGACCCACACAACGACACCTCCACTCTCTATCATATCGCTGGATACAAAAGCCGGCTCCGCACGGGCCACCTGGATATCACCCACGATTACCGGGAGCGTGTCCCTCATCCGGTGCAGGACCAGCTTAGCCGCTGTATCTGCACGATGTTAGGCGGCGACTGGGGAGATCACGATGGGGTTCCACAGCAGCCGGGGTATTGCTATTTGGTCCTGTTCGCAGGGGCAGCCGCGTCTTCATCGAAGAACGGCAGCGGCGGCACGCTGATTGTGAAGATCAGGCTGGCAACGGGTACCTATGTCGTGCAATACGTGAGTAGTGCGCCGTATATGGGGGATCAGATGACACCTCTGCGGGCAGCACAACTGGGGTTACTCAGGGGGTTGCGGAGGTGCCTGGCGTATCACTGGAGGCCAGTGCATGTCATGGGCGACCATGCCGGGGCGATGAGACAGCAACTCACGCGCACACCTCCTCGAGCGAAACGGTCAAAAGGAACTTATTGGAAGATACGCCGGATGGCGGACGCGGTGGCAGCAGTCACCTGGACAACGTGCTTACGGGAACACAACCGGACAGCCCACGGACTGGCTAACATGGCTGCGGCAACGGGCAAAGACATGGAATGGAATGCCAATAAATTACCCGACGCAGGAGGACGCTGGCCGGGCATAACAGCTCACATCCACAGGGATGTGGCGCAGTGGCTACAAGGGCACGCTAAATCGGTTACGTCAGTGACCGTTGCGGGCCAGGTGTCGCTCATGGGGACACCGACACCCCACGCATATGCGTGAAGTCGGCCGCACACTCGCTGATTGCATTACTGGCATTGGCTGAGCATGGGAATTAGGTGGCGTTAGCTAGCACTAAATGACACTAATGTACCTCACTTCAAACTAAACTAAAACCAAACTAAAAGTATCGAGATCTTGCGTTTTGGTTTAGTCTAATTAAGTGTTCGTCTTCGTGACTACCGTCACATGTCCAGTTTATCAACTCTGCGATGCATTTGCTGGAAATAGATGTTTGTGAAAGCTCTATTGCGTTTGACAGCATCCCAAGGAAGCTGACGAGAGACGAGTTCTTGATCAGTGACGAGGTGACACATCGAAGCTTCAATTTGAAGAACGGTTTACCATCGGGCTTGCGATTTCCCACGTTGATGGAGGTGATCATACGCGAGTGCAATGGAACATTGGTCATTGCGCGTTTCTATCGACGTAACGTTTGTGCATTTTGAGAAGGCTGGTGGTCCAACTAAGAAAGATTTGATGCGTTCTGTGTGTCGGGGATATGTGTGGAGCTCATGCCACGATGTTTCGGAAGTGCAAGACCTAGTAGCCCAAACCAGCAAACCTTTGTTACCAAATGTTTGGTTTACGACGCTAACTTTCAGCCATTGGTACAACAACAGACTCGGGATTAACACCAATGCTTTACAAGGTTAAAAACTCGGGTGTTGTAACTGAAGTTGACGGCTACGTGAAGTTTACATCTCTCTTGGCTGAGAGGTACTACTACAAGCGGCTGTTTCCCGGTCGCGGATATGAGAATCCTACATCATTGCATGAACCGATCCGGAAGGCGATAGGAAGTAGTCTGCTTCTGTGCTAAAGCAATCTGTGAAGGCAAATCGAGCATACTTCGGCGAGAAGAAGCAGACCTCCGCGGTCTCTCCTGAAATAGAGCGAAGGTACGTTTCTCGTGTTGTTTGAAACTTTATTCATAGCTGACATGGAGGCGTAGACTTTTAGCTGGGTTAGACACATGCGCTGCCCTAAGTGCTACTGTGTGACTACGGCGTGTATTTGCTACTCGGTAGGCTATTTCGACCCCGCCAACGCAGCTACACGTACTCGTGACGCGATCAAAATATACATATTTCGCTTTTACCGGTGCAATCGCCTAACCTATCGCCATATTACCCATCGTGGTAAGGCTGCGCGCTGAGGGATGCATGTACGTAAGGCTCTAGTTCTCACTCTGTTAACATTACGGATCCCATTTAATGCTGTGATTTTTTATGTTGCTGTAAATTCTAGATCGCTTTGCAGCAGCAACAGTTCACCTAATTGAAAGCAAGGGTTTCTTTCCATCGGGGAGTGATGCTGCCAGGTACAACTATGTCGGTAATATGGACCAAACGTCTGTCTGTTTAGACATGAACCCCAAAAGCACAATTGAATTTACTGGTGCGCGGATGGTTGACGTTATTCAGTGTAAGTTAAAATCGTTGTGTTACTGTTGCTAGCCATTTTCTAACGAAGTGTGAGTATGCGTTCAATTTGTAGCCACCACGCCGGACTCGTTTAGGGCGTCCGTTTTCCTGTGTGCATCTGCTACTGGGAAGAAGCTGAGACCGCCCATCGTGTTCACGGTGCCGACGTGCACGACGAACTTCGTGCAGAGCGGTCCCTCTTCGACTGGGACAAGGCACATTTTACTGAACAGCCCAAGGCCTCTTGCGATCAGCGAGGGATGCAAGAGTGGATTGATGAGGCTTGGAGTCCTGATGTACAAGATCCTAGTGTTTTGCTATTAGATAGTTTAAAGATGCACAAGATGGATTGTGTTAAAACGTCTCTAGGAGATGAGAGGTATGCCAAGGTGGAGTACGTTCCCCCCGGGATAGCTGGGATAGCGCAGCCGATGGACGCCGCAGTCATGAATCCGTTTAAGGATCGCTGAAGAGGTGTGTACGTGAAGTTTGTGAGAGAAGACGGCATCTTCACTACGCCACCCCAAAAGCGAGGTAGGATTGCAGCGATGGTAGTGCAAGCGTGGGAGGTGGTCAAGGAAGAGAGTATTGCCAACGGGTTCTTAAAAGATGGACTTGTCGCGATAGGACCCCGCGACGCAAGTGGGGCGTTCGCCTCGCCAGAGCCTACGAGTGAAGGGGTTGTCGCTGTTGAATAAAATGGAGGTCTGTCGTTAGAAGGGTGTCACGTTTAATGGTTTCGTCGTATTGGCAAAAAATACACCCTGATAGAGGTTTACGAAAGTCTTGCATGTTCTCCGTACCTTGCATGATCGCCGTGATTTACGGTATCATCGATTTCCGAGGCAACAAGCGCGGACGTGTCACTGCATATTTGGGTTAGTTAGGGATCAGGTGGCGCCGGCCGAAGCGTGACATAACATTTGCTTTTGTTATTATTTATTATGTTCTAACATACTTCTGGTTTGGGCTGATTGCTGTTGTTAGTCGTTTCTAACCTAAAAGTAGTAAATACTTCGAAGGATAAAGTTGACAATATACAGTAGCAAGATGGCGTACTAATAATACTTACCTGAACAATATACCAAGACTCCTGAACATCTCTATGCTTGACGCAGCCAGTAAAACTGCAAAACCTTGAGAAGATCACCATTTTTTGTATGTTGGCTATGGTCGATGAACTATTGCGTGTTGGTTGCTTCAATGGCATTCTGTTCCTGGAAGCGATCCAGATATCCTCCTTCCGCCATCAAATCAAAGAAGTGGCCAGAGCCCTTTTCAACGAGCGCTGCAGGGCTTGCAAGCTCCTTGACACTACCGCCATCCATAACTAAAATACGATCAGAGTCCAAGATCGTATCTAGTCGATGCGCGATCGTGAGCACGGTTGACTCTTTGAAGACCTCACGGATCACTCGCTGCAAAGCTTGATCTGTGGCGTGGTCAACCGCAGCGGTGGCTTCGTCAAAAATCACAATGCGCGACTTTCGAAGCAGCGAACACACCATACACAGCATCTGTCGCTCGCCCACACTGAAGTTTTCACCATTTTCCTCTACAAGCCCATCAAGTCTGCCATCCTCCGCTTCAATGCGGGGTCCGAGCCCCACTTGGCGCAGGCAATTCCATAGTTCATCGTCGCTGAACTCGCTGAACGGGTCTAAATAGTTGCGCAGAGTGCCCTTGAACAGGACCGGGTTCTGAGGAATGATGGAGAGGTTCTCACGCAATGTCATTAGACCAATGGTACTAATATCCACACCGTCGATCAAGATTGATCCAGACCCGAGCTCGTTGATGCGGAAGAGAGCCATAGTCAAACTGGACTTGCCGGCACCAGTCCGACCAACGACACCAAGTTTTTCGCCTCCCTGGACTGAAAAGCTCAGGTCACGCAGTACAAGCTGAGCTTGATCCTTGTATCGGAAGCTCACGTGGTCAAACTCAACTGCGCCAACTGAAGGCCAGACTTCTGGATGTATCTTGTTTGGAGGATCACATGGAAGTCGTGACGGCGCTTCCTGGATAATATCCGCGTACTCCTGAAGACGCTCTGGGCTCACCATCATAGGTTCCACCTGAGATAGAGCTTGCACCAACCTCTCGAGGTTTTGCGATACCTTCAGCGCGTACGAGAAAGCGAGGCCAATCACAGCAGCGTCCAGTTGGTACCGAAGCAGCACCAGCGACGCCGTGACAACGAGTACCAGCAGGCTACCGACAAGTTGAATGTGCAGAGAGAACCATTGGGAAACGCACAACTGTCCGTACCAAATCTTGTTGTTGTCATCCAGCCTGGTACTATTCGTGACTTGGAAGCGATTTACATGACCCTGGCCATATGCGCGAATCACTGCTCCACCATCTACTGCCTCAGATAGGTGATTCAACACAGGTGCTTGTGTTGTCTTGGACAGTCTCTGGAGCTCCCGAGCTGGACGAATGTAAAACGATCCAATGCGGTAGTAGAGGTACACTACCGGTAGAAGAAGGAATCCCTTCCAGCGGATTACAATCGCTGCCGTGGCAGCGCTACATCCAACGGAAAATATCGTAGACGACATTCGGCTGAATAGTGGTGGTATGTTCGCGTCCACGACGGACACGTCGCTGCCATAGCGTGTCAGAATACGACCGATCGGATTAGCATCGAAAAAGCGCATCGGTGCATGCATGAGTGCGCTTGTCATAGCGTCGAACATCCGTCGCGCAGCACGTAAGCCGTATACAGCGGTCATAAACATCCGTGCGAAGACCATCAAAGCCGAGGCAAGACCAAGAACTGTGTAGATGGTAAGTCGATAAGATGTCGATTCTCTACTGTTGATTCCATCCCTCGACCACGCGCCCAGCCAGAAGTCACTTGAAATTTGCAATGCTTGCCAGGCTGCAGAAGTCATCACGAAGAGGAAAACGATAGGAAAGCCACCAACGGCGCGATAATACGCGTTAAAGACGTGGGTACCAACGTGACCCTCCACTCGTTCCTCCTCATCTACGAGTTTTCCAAGTTTCTCGAGCTCGGCGGTATGATCAATGGCAACTGATGAAAGCGTTCTTGGCTTTACTCCTGGGCAGGGAGCGCACGGAGAGATCAGGGCCATCTCGTTGTCACACTCACTTGTTTCTTCAGCGAGATCCACAATGTTACCACGGTCGCTTTCATTGTCTGTGCGCTCTTCTTTACCGAGGAGGACATCACTCTCATTGTTGCTGTGGTCGGGTTCCCCTTCACCATCGATACGGCTAGATTCGAAGGTGACCGACCCATACGAATGCGCAGCAAAAGGAGATATTAGCGCTTCACTTTCGATTGGATTATCCACATGATGCGTTTCCACCAGGGCTCCCAGATCATCGATAGTCACCGCTCGCGAAATACGCGGTGACTCAATAATTTCGGGGTTGTGCGTCACAAGCATGACTGTCTTGTTTCTGAGGAGTCCCAGCATGCACTTCTGGAAAATCTCGTTCTGCACAATTGCGTCCACAGCCGATAAAGGGGAGTCAAGAAGATACACGCTCGCATCACTGTAACAAGCACGAGCCAAAGCAATGCGCGCCTTCTGACCTCCTGACAAATTGATACCGCGCTCACCAATTTCAGTAGCGTCTCCCGCTGGCAGCGTCTGAAGATCCGCCAACAGTGCGCAAGCCTCCAGCACCTTCTCGTACTTCTTGTGATCGTAGAGAAGTCCAAACAAAATGTTGTCTCGGACTGTCATATTCTGGATCCACGGCTGTTGTGAACAGTACGCCACGCTACCACCCACGAACACCGTTCCGCTATGTTTTACCATTTCACCGAGGAGTGCAGAGCACAGCGAGGACTTGCCACATCCTACCGGGCCGTGCAACACCACAAAGTCTCCCTCCCTCAGTTCGAGATTCACATTCCTCAGAAGCGTTGTCTCGTGATCCCAGCCAAATTCGCCATCATTCACTGCAAGAATCACCTTCATGATGACGTACTTTTCGCTCAACGGATGGTCAGCAGTCATGACATTGTCGTCCTCCAATTCAGGCATCTCGAGGAATGCTGCAATTCTCTCCAACGCGACTTTCGACTGGACGAGCATTGGCAAAATGTTAGTGATCATACGAAGCGGTCCTTGAATTAGCTGGAAGAGCGCGATACTAGTGAAGACGATTGACGGAGTCAGATTCCGATGCATCACACCAGTGTACACTCCAAACGACGCAACGCTGATGAACACCGGCATTCCCCATAGCATGACGACACTCAAGCACGCAAGAAGTCGTCGCTTGAACAAAACCTTCATCTCAGCCGCGCGTGTCTGCTTAACTTGGCCAAGTAGTCGATCTTCCCATGCATTGAACTTGACAATCTCCACCGCCTTGAACACCTCCGTCACCTTCTTCATCCTCACGTCTTTGCTCCGTCGATACATTCGCTGGACCGAAAACATGCAGCGCGAGATGAGATGATTGATGCCCAGCATCACGACAATCACGCTCACACCTGCCAAGGCCGCAACACCCAGCACATCGTACAGCATGTAGCTCACAATAGCAATCTGCATCGGGATGAGCCACAGCTGATGGATCAAGAAGGCCGTGTTCAGAATGGCGTCGCTGTCAGACGTGTACATGTTGGTAATAACTCCCGTAGATTTGTCCCGCCGAGCTTCGGCGTTCAACTTCAACGTTTTCCTGAACATGAGCGTCTTGACGGACGCCACGAGCTTAATAGCGATGACTTCCGAGTAAAACCTCCCGTAGTTATCCGTGAGAGCTTGCAGCACTTTAGCAGCAAAGAGGGCGACTACCCAGAGGCAGATGCTTTGCAGCGCTGGGGTCTCGTCTTCTGGGTCTTCTTCCGCGAGTGCTGAGAGACCGGAAACCACTTGACGAAGCACTACGGGCCCCAACAAGTTGCAGAGCATGGACACGAGAAACGCGGCGCCTGTGAGGACGATGCGGCGTCCAAAGCACACGACTGCGGCCTTGTACATGGACTGAGAGGTATCGAAGACGCTGGAGAAGTGGTAGGACGCTGTGTTGGCCTGTAACTCCCAGCGAAGCGGCCACACATCGTCGGCGTCGAGCTGCTTGCGTTGCCCCAAGGCCATGAGCGGCTTCACCCAGTCCAGAAGCAGCCGCGACCAGCAGCCGGCGACATCCTGAGGGTGCGGGCTGGCCCCGCGCTTGGAGATGGAGTGGTCGAAGGTGTCGTAGGACTTGAGGGGAAGCAGCTCCGACGCTGCCATCGTGAGACGCGACTTGAACCCTACGCGGTCAATTGCAGAATGAAGAGAAAAGTGAGCGTGATAAGAGACAGGAGTGATGGTCATACAGCAACAAGTGACGCCTTCGACCTCAAAGTGAAGAACAGGTGATCGGAACCAAGTGGGGCTGTGGATTGGTACCTGGGTAAGAGAACAATGGTCTGAAAATGTGTGCTGGCGGTGCAGAGGTGGTGGTGGCCTCAGTCTCAGTTGGTCCAGCTTTCACCCGAGACTTTGGTGCTTGGTGATGAGTGTCAAGCGAGCACTTTGATTACAGCCCGGTCAGTCTCCGATAAGAGGAATACACGTAATAGGAACGCTGTCCGAATTGAATGGCAGCAAGTCTTTCGCAGTGTTCATCACGATGCTCGCTGCTGTGCTGATCGCGTGACTCGCGACTATAAGTGGTGGAAGCCACGCGTACCAACCAACACTCCGCGTGCAAGGGTGGTGTCCACAGCATGGCAATGCAAGGAGATCCTGTGCTGACAGCACAGGGCTATACATAACGTTCATACTGCTCTGTAAGAACCAACACCAGGGGCAAAATATAACTTGTTGTATCCTTCTTTGACGCTTCCAGAAAAAAGTAAAATTGGCTGATCGCGCTGGATCCCGTAGTTTGATCTCGCAGTGATATAGAAAACAACATTCAGCTATCATGGATATGTCTTGAGCCAAGACTCTTGGCCATGGGGCAACGCTGGCGGCACATTCATGCATCGGCCTGCATTCTATGCTATAATTACAACACGAAACACAAATCCCATTCGCGAGTTGACTTCCGTGTACGAGTTGCACTGCAGTCGATACCCAAATATGTGGTGACGGTAAGCAATCCCATGAGCAGCGAGGTTCCGAGCTGCACGACTTCAATTCCATCCAATCCCTGCTCTATAATCTCAATAACGATTGCTATTGGTCAAAAGGTGTTTTCCAAAGAATCGTCCGCTAGCTCCACCACCATGCTGGCCGGCTTCGTGGTGCCCCACGCGCACTACCGCCTGTTCCACGGGGACCCGGCGGCGGACTCGCAGCACGCGCCGCCCAACGACCAGTTCCCCTTGGCGCTAAGCCCGCGCCGCGTGGAGGGTGCCCTCACCGACCTCCACCTGCGGGAATTCGCCCAGCTGGAGGTGCAGGTCAAGGCGCTGCAGCTGCAGTCCAACGCCGTGGGCGACGCCGTAAGCGGCTCATTGGCCGAGTGTTTCTTGTTCTACCCGCGACTGTTCACGGTAGAATCGTTCGCGTGGCCAGACTTTCTAGCCGCCGTTTTCACCAAAATGGCCGAACATTTCGCTTCAAGGTAGGGCGGGAGGGTAGAACGACGAGGGCGGAGGGTAGAACAAGACTGACTTTTGTGATTTTCTTTGTAGTGAAAGCGATATTGTTCGAAGTGCCATCTTGAGGGTTTTCCAGCGTGCGAAAGCGCACGTGGCACAAGTGAACGATCCGTCCAAGGTCTGTGCTTGGATCTGGTGAAAAAGGTAGAGTGATATTTGACTTATTGTGATTTTTCGTGTTGGTGGTTTTGTAGCTATTGGGACATTTGTTGGGGCCGATGACACACGCGACCAGTGTCACGGCGCGGACATTGACACTGCAACTGCTGGCGACCATGCCGTCGCTGATTGTGCAGGATTCGGTGGCACAGCAGCATATTGTCAAGAGACTTTCTGCTCAAGATCGTGATGAAGGTTCGGCTGCTACTGAAGCAGCGCGTGCGTTCTTGCCACTTTCGCCTTCGTTTCGGAAGGACGTGCTAGCGTTGGCTTTGGAGTCGAAATCGGCCACTTTGTGCTGTTTGGTGGCGGATGCGGTGTCGACTTCTGCGGAAGCACAACGGGCGTGGACACACTGCGCAGAGTTGTATGAACGTCTCGCTGATGACAAAAGTGCAGTGGCTAGTGTTCGTGGTATGACGACGCTGACCGCAGCTTACCCCGGCGTTTTACTATCGATGCATGGCCAATTACTTCATCACGTGCTTGATCACGACCCCCGTGCTGTTGTGCGGAATTTTGCTCTGCTGGCTACGCAGCAACTTGTTGTGAGTGGTGGCGAGGATGGACAAATTAAGACCGTGCTGGAAGGCGTGCTCTCGCGTGTGGGAGGTTCGCATACGGCGCCAGGCCGAACGCAGATGCGGCTCAAGTTGTCGACTTTGTTTCTTCTTGAAAAGTGGTCATCCGTTAACCAAGATTTGGGAGAAACTGCTGAAGCATTTCTCAAGATGGCCCAGACGTGGCTCTCTACTGCCACTGACGAGCGCTTCGGAAAGACCTACACATCAATCATCGCAAATGTTGCTCGCCAGAAGCTTGCACTTGCTGGGACGAAATCACCAGAGCACGGTCTTGATGAGCTATTTCAACTGTTGCACTCACGTGCTGCTGTCGCTGCCAAGAACACTTGGAACTACGCGCTGGATGCGATTGCTCAGTTAAGCCAACAATTTCCTGAGTTGCTGGCAACGCATGTTGCTTCAAGGTTGGTGGAGCTGCTCGCACTACCAGTAGACAGCAACACTGAAGCTTTTTCTAAGCTCCGGAGAACAGGCGTCTTCAGGGTACTTGGAGCTCAGCTTCGACCACCTAGTGTCGACATGGTTCGCAAACAGCTTCCAATGCTACTGGATGAGATATCCACTGTTGGGCGCACAGACGCACAGCGATTGCGCGCAGTTACTGCTACGTTTTTCCTCTGGACCCAGGACGTGACGTTGTCTAGCAGTGACGATGACCAAGTAGCAACCCCCACCACTGCCGACTTTGAGCGGCAACTTCTCCGTTCCGACCTTTACGAGACGCACGATGATCGATATGGGATGGCGAAGCTCGCGATTTTGCATGGCCGCTTCACCCTGGCTGCGCAGCTGATGGAGGTGATTGCAGCGAAGGCGGATAGTGAATGTTTTGGTGGATGGTTGCATGCGTTACAGACGCTGTGTGAAGCCGAGTCGCGTATTTCAAAAGATCAAGCAGTGCACCTGGAAAGTCTTCAGTCGCTGGCACGCACGAGAATGTATCTTCAAGCAGCACGCACATCAAGTTTTCGCTTTGATCTACAGCTCCATTTAGTTGCACTTCGACTCGAGTGGGTACAGCTTTTACAGAGCGCACAGCAACTTGCAGGCGAAGCAGCATTTACCAACTCGCCCGGTAACCCAGTTGGACGAGAGGGACAGTTGAGCAACCAATTGCGCGCCCTTGCCCACAAATTTGGCGTATTACGTGCCTTGTTGCTTGGCGCCGATCAGCGTGACCTGGACACACTTCAAGCTCACGCAAACTCGTGTAGTTTGTTAGCGTCGGCAGTAGAAGGGTTCCTGCTGCTTCGGTCTCCAAACTCCATTGACTTCCCCCGAGTGAGGGAGTCTGCAATTCGCTGTTCCCAATGGAATTTACACATGTTGACGGTGCTAAGCGAGGATGTGAGTGGCAAGTTGGACCGCGTTGCCAAGCTCTCGCTTTGTCGTCAACCCGGTGTAGGGGCGCGCGTGCTGCAGCAACTCCTCGTTGCTCTTTGTGCTGTTCCTCCTCCGATGCCGAAACTATTTTTCTGTTCTCGACTGCGTAGTCAACAGCGTCTGCTGTCGAGTGCAGGGTTCCTGACCTACGCCGAGAACACGGCGTTCACGTCGAAACCGCGCTCACGGTCTCGACTAGGGGTCTCATTGGGCACGGACTTTACGAGTGTACTGAAGGGTGCATTAGCGCTATCACGTAGCGCACAAAGTTACTGGCGGGAGCGAGCGGAAGCAATCGAGGCTGAAGTGCTCGTGTGTTTGGCTGGTGATGGGGCCAGCAGTGCGAACGCTGGCTCGTCCATCTACGAACGCGTCGATGCATCGACAAAGGAAAACGTTGTGCAATATCGAGCGATTGTAACTCTGCCTGTGGCGTGGGGTGAGGTGGTTAAACCAGAAGCAGTTGAAGAAGATGGTCAGGTGATGATCTATCTGCCCTTCGAGACGCCAGTGCATGTGAAGGCGACCAGTTTGACTCTCAAAGGCTCGTTTGTGTTGGTGGCGAAACTTGCACTGGTCGATCGTCAAGGCGAGAGATGGCCTTTGGCAGCTACAGGGTGCCGACGAGGCTTCATCGTGTACTGAGTGTTCTAAAGAGTGCAGAGGTGTGAAAGCAGATGGATAAACTGTCGTCTGCGTTTTTTTTTACCGAGGAGGGTGCCATACAACCGCCAGTGATACTTTTGCTACTTGAAAGGCTTCTGATCTAGGAGAGAAAAAACAAACCAGAGTCACGGAGCAAGCTGTTCAGTTTACATAATTCGAAGTACGTCCGTACGTGCTTGGACGTCTTCGTGGCGTTCGCAGAGTTGAAATATTCTTCGGTGGTAGCTCAGTGTTAGGCGACGCTGGCCACCTTGGCATTTCCCTGTTGTTTGAGCCGATCCAAGTATCCACCTTCGCGCAGAAGCTCGAAAAAGTGACCTTGGCCTTTGCTCACCAGCTCTGCTGGGGACGCGAACTCGACTAGGCGGCCCCCGTCAAGAACTAAAATTCTGTCCGAATCTAGGATGGTGTCCAGCCGATGCGCAATAGTGAGCACCGTCGAGGTTGCGAATGCTGTTCGGATCACGCGCTGTAGCTTTTGATCCGTCTCGTGATCGATTGCAGCTGTCGCCTCGTCGAAGATCACGATACGCGAGTGGCGGAGCAACGCTCGAGCCATGCACAACATTTGCCGCTCACCGACGCTGAAGTTTTCGCCATTCTCCTCTACGATCATCATCAATTTACTCTCATCCTCAGCAACGCGCTCGTCCAAGTCAACCTCACGAATTGACTCCCATAGCCGTTCGTCCTCAAACTCATCAAATGGGTCGAGGTATTCACGCAGAGGCCCTTTGAAGAGTACCGGGGTTTGCGGGATGATCGACAGTTTTTCACGGAGCGACTTCAGACCAATCCGTCCGACGTCAACGCCATCGATCGAAATACTACCCGAAGCCAGCTCGCTGATTCGAAACAGAGCCATAGTTAGGCTTGACTTGCCGGCTCCGGTGCGTCCAACGATTCCGATTTTCTGACCACCATTCACGGCGAAGCTCAAGTTACGTAGAACCAGCTCTCCATTTTGCTTGTACCGGAACGAGACGTTGTCAAAGGCAATAGATCCGATGGACGGCCATTCAAGCTGGGCTGGTGGATCCATCATTTTAACGCGGTCAGGAGCTTCTTGTTCAATGTCAATGTATTCCTGCATCCGCTCAGGGCTTATCATCACCGTCTCGATTCGAGTCAATGATCGAATAATACCCTCCAAATTAGCCGCAATTTTCAGCGAGTACGAAAATGCTAAGCCGATGATCGCGACATTGAGCTGACGATGAAGCAGTACGAGAGAAGACGTAACCACTAGCAGCAGCAAACTCCCCACGAGTTGAATGCGCAGTGAAAACCATTGCGAAACGTACACTTGTGCGTACCAAATCTTGTGGTTTGCGTCGAGCTTAGCACTGCTAGTCTCGAAAAAGCGCTCGACGTGTCCGAAGGCACGAACGACTGACGCACCGTCGACAGACTCAGACATGTGATTCAGAACTGGGGCTTGCGTAGTCTTGGACAAGCGCTGCAATTCTCTTGCAGGAGAGATGTAGAAGTTGCCGACCGCCAAATACACGGCGATAACTGGAAGCAACATCAATCCTTTCCATCGGATCAAGAAGGCGGCCGTGGCCAAGCTACAACCGACCGAGAACGCGTTCGCCGCAAGTGTGCCAAACATGAAAGGAATTTGTACGTCCACTGCAGCAACATCGCCGCCATAGCGAGTCAATACGCGCCCAATCGGATTCACGTCGAAGAAACGCATGGGCGCGTGCATGAGAGAGTGTGTCATCCGGTCGAACAAACTCCTAGCTGCACGGATGCCATAGATCGTGACGACCACAGTCCTCCCAAATACCATAAACGCTGCCAGTAGTCCAAGGCTGGCGTACACACCCAGTCGGTAAGCCGTGTGGCCACTCGCGCTTGCGGCCTCTTTTCCGAGTGTAGCTACATCATTGGACCAGCTGCTCAACCAGAAATCGCTGCTGATCTGGAGCGCTTGCCACAGCATTTGCGAGAAAAGAATGGCGGACACGATAGGTAGACCACCCACTGCGTAGTAATAGGCCTCAAACACGTGACGAGAAACTCGCCCATCCGATCGCCCTTCGTCTTGAATAAGTCTGCCTCTCTCATGATCACTGACGCCCGAGAAGCTCAACGATTTTGTTGTGAGGGGGTGAAGACTTCCTTTAACTGGGGAGGCAAGAGCGGCTTCGTCGCTCAATTCGTTGACCGCCTCCTCTGACCCTGTGCTATCACTCGTGCTGACTTGTGTGGTCGCGTCGCTATCTTCAAAGGTTGAGAGAGTGTACGAATCTCTGCCCATGGGAGATACGAGTGGCTCAAGCTCTAGATGACTTTCGTTGTGATGTGTCTCCACCACGGTACCCACTTCGTCAACTGTTACCGCACGAGTGATGTGGCTTGATGCAATGATCTCGGGGTTGTGAGTGACCAAAATGACTGTCTTATGCCGGAGCAGCCCAAGCAAGCACTTTTGGAAAATCTCGTTCTGCACGATCGCATCCACAGCCGAGAGCGGAGAGTCCAGTATAAAAATGCTTGCATTGCTGTAGCAAGCACGTGCCAGCGCAATACGCGCTTGTTGGCCTCCCGACAAATTGACGCCTCGCTCTCCAATCTCGGTGAGGTCACTAGCTGGCAATGATTGAAGATCACTTGACAGAGCACACGCATCCAAGATCTTGTCGTACTTCTTGCGTTCAAACGGACGGCCAAACAGGATGTTATCCCTCACTGTCATATTCTGTATCCACGGCTGCTGCGAGCAATACGCCACGCTACCACCCACAAATACTATTCCATTGCGTTTCTCCATTTCCCCGAGCAGTGCTGAGCACAAAGAGGACTTTCCGCAGCCCACAGTTCCTTGCATCACCAAGAAATCGCCAGTCTTCACTTCAATATTCACATTTGTCAATAATGACAAGCCATCTTTATCCCACGCGAACTCGCCGTCTTCCACAGCGACAGCCACATCTTTCGCGACAAATCGTTCAACATTGGAGCCATTTATCGACATGGCACTGCTCGCGTCTAGCTCGGGCATGCGCAAGAAAGACGAAATCCGTTCAAGCGCGACGTTGCACTGAATAATCATCGAGATGATGAATGTGATGCTGCGAAGTGGTGCCTGGATCAACAGGAACAGCGCGAGACTCGTGAAAACAATCGCTGGCGTAAGGTCTCGGTGTAGCACGACCGAAAATGTACCGAACGCAGCAATACTGATGAATACCGGCATTCCCCACAAGAGCACGATGCTCAATGACGTCACAATCCGCATCCGAAGCAGCGAGTGCAGCTCCGTTTCTCGTGCTACGTTGATCCTCGCCGCAATAGGGTCCTCCCAGGCGTTCAACTTGATGATCCCCACTGCCTTGAACGCCTCCGTCACCTTCTTCATCCTCTTGTCCTTGTTACGTCTCAGCTCCCGTTGCAGCGTGTGCATCTTTTCAGACACCAAATGGTTGAGCCACAGCATCAACACGATCACTGCAATCCCGGCAAGCGCTGCAACACTCAGCACGCGGACCAGCATGTAGCTAACCACGACGATCTGCAACGGGATGAGCCACATCTGATGCACCACGAGCGCTGTGCGCACCAGCGCCTCACAGTCTGACGTATACATGTTGGTGAGTTCCCCCGTCGATTTTCTCTTGCGGGAACTTGCGCTCAACTTCATCATTTTCCGGTACAGCAAAGTCTTCAGCAAACTGATGCACTGGATAGCCGTGACCTCGTTGTGCAGGCCCGTGTAGCAGTCGGCCATCGCCTGCACCACTTGGGCAGCGAACACGAGCCCAACCCACACTGCTGCAGTCTTGACCACGCCCTCCTCATCTGTTTTAGTATCCGACAGCGCGGAAACGACTCGGTTAAGTGCCATAGGTCCCACTAAGTTGCACAGCATTGACACGAACATTGTCAGCCCCGTCAGGAAGAACTGGAAGCCGAACACTCGGGCGAAAGCTCTGGGAAGGGATTGGTTCTGGTCTTTTAGTGGTATCTGGAACCTCTGTACGATGGTATCCGCTTGGATGGAGGGGTGTAGCGGCCACACGTCACTGGCGTCGAGTTGTTGCTTGTGTGCTTGGAGCATCAGGGGTCTGACCCACGACAGAAAGATCCTAGACAAGAAATTGGCGGAGATCTGGGGGTGAGCGGAAGGGTGGCGCTTGCTGCTGTTGTCTTGGAACGTGGAATAGTTGCGCCATGGTGCGGACGCCATAGTGGAGCAGTGTGTGCCACGAAGCAAAATGCCGAATGAGACGGGAATTGGCTGCTTCGATCGGATCTCGACTGATCAAGTTGAAATCAGGTCTACCACATAAAATGCACACAAACTACAGCGACTATAAATACGTAGGATACCGAGTAATATCGAGCAGGACGCGCACTCTGCCATCTCAACGTGGCCAAACAAGCATTTATGACCGCGCACTTGCGTAGTATCGCTCACTTCGCGACGCTTCTTCTGTGTTTCTGCTAAAACGTGGTTTTGGATTACAAATGCGGTAACTTGCCGTCTGACGGAAGCCAAAAGCACGAGCGCCACGGCTGAAAAGTTTTGCGGACCATTTACGTATTTTTCACTACAATTTTTTGCGCATAACGTGCTTCTGAAAGCCTACATGTACTATTATCAAAATCAACAATCACAAAATACGGTTTTGTTCGTACTTCGATTGCCATTTTGCATTTGAGTAGAAAAGAATCTTGAACCACCAAGTATTTCGCAGCAATTTGGTCAATCTATACATGTACATGTATAGCCCATACTGTAGGCGTTATGAGCGAATATAAAACATGCGCAATGCTGTTTTTGTTTAGAGCACGCACACATGTCTAATATGCGGGGTAAGAGAGCAATGCAGCTGATGTTTGCCCGGATTCATGATTAATGCGGCTACATGTAGCGGTTAAGCCATCAAAGCTGCCTCACTTCTTCTGGAAATTGAGGAAGCGCATGGCCAGCAGTGTCAACACACGGACGAAGGCGACAAAAGCGAGGAGGACCCCACAGTTTCTCCAGATATCGTCGTGTTTCATCCCGAAGTTGCTCTCCAGATATTTCTTGACTGTAATCCCATCCGGCAGCGCTGGTGGAACGTTCGTCATACGATTGCATCCGATGGAGCTGTCATCGCCACCACTGGGACAATCGCCAAACACTATCGTTGACAACGCGGAAAGCGTGTACATCAGTGGGTTGGCGTGGTAAAGCCACTTGAGGCCTGCAGGCAGAGCTGCAGCCGGGGGACTGAAGCCAGAGAAAAGGAAGGTGATGAGGTTCACTACCATTCCGAGGATCTCGGCGACTTCCACGTTCGGAGACGCATAAACGACGAGCTCCGCGAGGTACTCTTGGAACAGCACGGCCAGGGATAGGATGAGGTAAAATGTGCAGAAGGCACCAGCTCCCGTAAACCCGACCACAGGATAGACGATGGCCACGAACACCAATACTGCAGCACAAGTATACGGGATCTCTACCATGCTTGAGCCGAAAAAGTACCAGAAGCAGTTGTACGTCTGCGCTGCACGCTCACGGTAGAATACGGCACGCTCCGCTGCTGCAACAGGTACCATGCTGTTGAAGGCTATAATTCCAATGAAACCCAGCACGGAAAACACCATTCCCATCCCAGAGTTGACGCCGGCGTACGAGTTGTAGTCGGTATCCAGATACGTGATGCCTGTAAGCAGTCCCATGACCAGCGAGATCCCAAAGCGAGTCAAGTTGTACGACGCCGTTCGCCAGTACATGTTGAAGAAACGCTTCGACAAAAACCTCATCTGCGTCAGCTCCGTTGCAGCACGCTTGTCCGCGTACTCGAGCGCTGGAATCGATGGAGATGGGCGACACACACCTTCGCGATCCAAACCCTTCAGGAACTTCTTGGCAATGCTCCTCTGCATTGTTAGTATGTCGAACGTAGCCACACTGTCAAGGCCAGTGCTGATCTCGTCCATCATTTTCACGCACGCGTTGCCAAATTCCATCTCGCCTGTCGTTACTCGCTTTCGCTCACCTCCAGATACACCACGCAGCATGGCATCGCCGAGAACGGTATTCTGGCAGTTCTTGAGACCGAGTTGCTGGATCACGATGTCTGGATAGTGCTGATACATTGCCCGAACCGCCTCTAACGCTTCAGCATTCTCCTCCGGGGAGCCATGCACGAAGTTCTTCGCCCAGTACTCGGACAGGTCTCCACCACAACACGCGTGGGCGAACTCCAACGTCTCCTTAGCTGTCAGCAAGGCGTAGTGCTCATCCCGCTGCGGAACGTACGACACGAGCTGCGGTAAACTTTTGCCAAGCTCGGCGGCGAGGATACCGTTGTACGTGACTTCGCCCTCGATCGAGATGTTTTTCTCCAACGGAAAGCGTCCACTGAGCAGCTTCATCAACGACGACTTGCCGGAGCCAGGTTGTCCAAGCACTAGCGTCATAGTGCCTGGTTTAAAGACCCCGCTCACATTTTTGAGAATATGCTTCTTCACCGTGTGTTTCCTGGTAACTACACCACGGATGCTCTTGATGACTTCATTTGGAAGTGTAGGAAGAGCTGCCTTCACATCATTCTTGTCTTTCACCACCATGTCAGCCGACAAAGAGACTTCTTTAAAGCACACTTCCATTTGCGTCACTCCCTTCTTTCCTGTCGCTTTTTCCATCCGAGACGTGACTTGGTCATGCAGCTCCAGTGGTCCCAGGCTCAGGATGGTCCCGGCATTCTCAAAGGGGTTGCCCTTCTGGTTTTGTGGCGACGCAGCCATAGCAAGGAACCGGACCCTTTCTGGGATAGCTGCTGGGTTGACGACCTTGTCAGAACACCTTCAAATGAAAAGTGATCTCGAATCCAGTGTGTGTACTCCCTAGTTAGGGGTGATTGCTGGACTCTTCTTCACGCCGATGAGCGTCCATGATCAACACAGAGGGCAAACATTGTTGATTACGATTGGGTCACCCGACCAATCACCACCGAGTCAATAGCGCATTGCTCCGGTTTGATTTGTTCTCGTACATGTTTGCGAACGCTGGGTGATGCCATTCGAAGCGTAACGTAAGCAAATTTCAATGAAGAGTACATAATACATGTGCATGGACTACATGTACCAACCTGTTGTCAACGTGTCCGCGAGCACGTCACATTTTCGTCAGAATGAAGTGCCGCTAATACTTGAGCTCAGTGAATATAACGCCTTTTTCTTATGTTGAAAAAACGCCTCACCAGGAGGATTCAGCCTCCGACGAGAACCATGAAGCCCACAAGGCCACAGTTTCTCCCAATATCATTATGCCTCATCTCGAAATTGAGTTCCACACAATCGTTCATGGTCTTCGTGCATCCGATGGCACTACATGTGCGGATACCAAGTTCTTCACATTGTCACCCGATACCCGAACGCGTTGAAGAAAGATCTCGATAACCATTTTATCAGGGTCAACAGTCGATTTGAAGCGATGAAGTCCACCTTAACCGCGTTGTTGCTCCCGGCACCGGCACCGATCAAGACAACCATTCACCACTTCACATTATATCGTTGTTACCCATGGGCTTTAAAATCTCCATTTCCTGGATCACTTGTGAGGCTAGCCAGACGCCCTTTAACAGCAGCAATGAGATGTATGGCATCTGTTTCAGTTCTCCGGCTCCCGTTGCATTTGCTACCAATTGAAAAGTGTAAACACAAGACGTTCAGCTGCACTGCTCACCTCCACCATAGCCGCTTTTATTACCTGTCGAAGTGAGAGGATCACCTGCTGCCTCTGCGCCAAAACCTTCCGTCGCTTCTTGAAAGCGGCAGCAGATTCCGCCACCGCCTTCTCCCAACGTTCGTGAACGCGTTGCCACTCCTCTTCATTCCTCATGAGCTCCAATTCTCGTTTCCACGGCGTCCATTGAGCTACCTCCTAGCGTCAACTCCACCAGTCAATACCTCAGCTTCTACAGCGTTTCAGACAGAAAAAATCACACCATCACAAAGCAAAATACAAAGCAATTCGCGTGGCAACGTACACTCGCTTGGATCTCCGCCGCGATAGCCGCGAACAGCCGCCGCTTCCGCCGCTTCTGCACGTTCTTGCGCTTCGTGCGTGCGGAACCCATGGCCAAATCCAAACCCGGCGTAAAGAATGCTCAAGTACCGTAATCTATTTTAGTGGTTAGGGAAGGCTGTATCATAGGGTCGTTTTTAACCGCCGACAAGTTGAAGTGAACTTCATTCTGCAATTCTGCACGCGCGCGAGCAGTCGAAAGAGCACCGTCTTGCCAGCTAGACACGTCGGTAGGTAGCCCTGTAGCGCTGCATGAACCTTCTACCTCTTGTCTTTTTATTCTGCTTTCAATTGCTTCGCTCCATGCGCTTCGCGTGGCCGGAGGACTTGTGCAGGTGAAGTAACGGTCGGATGTCCTTTTGTCTTGGTGTTTGTAAAGGCAGCAGCTTGAGGACCCACTCGAAGCCTTCGCCATGTTCGAGAAGGTGGTGGAGTCGGTGCTGGAGGAGTACGTGAGTGAGTGGGTGGAGGGCCTGGACTCGGAGAAGATGAAGGTGGCCCTATTCGCGGGGAAAGTGGAGTTCCGCGACTTGAGGATGCGTGGAGCGGCGCTGGACAAGTTCCAGTTGCCTATGAAGATGAAGTCCGGCACTGTGGGTAGGCTGAGCATCAAGGTGCCGTGGAAGAGGCTGACGTCGCAGGCTGTGAAGATCAAGATTGAGGACGTTTTCCTTGTTGTGGAGCCGACGAGCCAAGGTGAAGCAGGGAAAGGGGGGAAGGATGACGACTCGTATTTGCTACGTACGCGATGGGCGAAACAACAGGAAGTGAAAATGTTGGAGTTGGTCGAGACGATGAAGAGTGACGGAACTACTGCGAGTGGAAGTGAGACTGAAGGAGACGTCGCTGGAGCTGCAGACTCGGACCCAACTGCGTCCTGGGGGTATCGCAAGAAGATTCTGAACACGATTTTGGACAATGTCTCGTTCGAGTTTTCGAATATTCATATTCGGTACGAGGATTCGAAGCATTTGGCGTCTTCAGTTCCGTTGGCGCTGGGATTGACGATCGATTCCATTGTGATTTCATCTACGAACGCGAATGGACAAGCTGAATTTGTGGATCGAGCGCAGGCTCGCACTGCGTTCGTTCATCGACGTCTGGAGATGGTACAGGCCAGCGTCTACAGTGACAATATTGAGGTGTCAGGGGCGAAAGGAAGAAAAGGCCCATCGACCTCGGGCTCAAATATCGTTCATCCTTTTAGTACTCGAATCAATCTTGCACGAAATCATGATCAGCGGACAGCAGCCACTATCCCGAAGCTGCGATGTTCGGCAGAAATCGGTGCTGTTAGAGCGTGTTTAACTCCGCAGCAAAGCACATTCCTAATTGGCGTGGCAGACTTTGTATCCGCTCATGAGATGTACTTGAAGCGTCTTCATTTCCAACGTAAGCGCCCCAACACTCCTATTCGCTCGGGTGCTCGGCTGTGGTGGCAATATGCATTACACGGTGTTCAGGAGTTACACCCCAGCACACCTGCAGGCCAAAAGGCAGCAACGACTGTAGCCAGTGGAAGTCCATCTCGCAAGTCAAGTGTTGTCTCCCGTCGGTGCAACTGGAAACTTTTTGCAACATTGTGGTTTGCGCGAAAAGAATACATTCATTTGCACAAAAATATGCTGCGTGCTGCAAAGAAGAAGAAGCTGGACGTTGAGAGTGTCTTAGGTGATCGAGCTCGGCTTCATCAGCTCGAGGACATTTTAGATGTGGAGACTATTGTCTTTTTTCGGCAGTGTGCCGCCAGAGAGATTGAAATTGAAGGCCAGGGACATGATTCTCCTCGAAAACTGACCCAGTGGAAATCGAAATGGTCTTCTGGTAGGACATCGAGTGGAAGTTCCAGCACAGCACCGTCAACTCACCGAGAAAACACCTTGGATAAACTGGATATATATTTGGCAGTGAACGAACGAATGCACGCGTCATCGGAAGCTCGTACCGCAAGCTCACACGAGGAAAGGAGCATAGGGGCCTTGCTGATGGCGTTGGATGTGGTCGTCATCAGTTTCGAGGTCGTACTTGTCGAGGAGTATAAGGTCGGTGACCAGTCGGACACCAGGGATTTCTTGCGGTTTGAGCTCAATGAGTTCGTGGTGACAGTGCTGCAACGTACAAGTTCATCTACTGTTTCATCGCGTATCACATCTGTTCAGATTCTCGATTTCCGTCAAATGTACGAAGTTGCGTCGCTAGAGAAGAAAGAGCCGCAGGCACTGTTGTCCATGATAGATTCTGTTGTGTCGAGTGAACATATCACGTCACGAAAGAACCCGTTCGTAGAGCTCAACATTGAAACCTCTGAGAACAAGTTCCAACTTGATTGTGTTTTTGAGCGATTCCGCTACATCCACAATCTGTACGCCACATCGAAACTTCGCGCATACTTCATACCGAGAGCAGAAGATGTGGTATTATCGGTTCCCGTCAAAGTCGAAGCACACCCTGTATTATCCAGACAGGCGGGGAAAAAAACTACCGAACTACTTCGAAAGACCTCGGTTGATAATGCTTTTGGTGTTTCTAAAAGTTCCGAAACTCGCCGAAACAGCAATGCGGGAGCTTCCCGGCCAATTCATACCAAAGAAATCGTGTTGTCGGTTAAATTCCCCGAGATCGACGTGTTTGTCCATACGACTGACGCTTCAGCAGAAGTCGAAGTCAGGCTCGTTGGAACGCATTTTCAAAACGGATCAGCCCACAACACGTTCGAGTTATCAATCGACGGTGCGGAGACCTACTTTTTAGACGCAGATGATTCTGAAGAAAAAAACTTGAACGATTCATCTGCAACTGATTCGAATCATAGACAGCGCGCTACGCTCATGAAAACGACACAATTAGTATTTTACGGTGAAAAACTCGTGGAAGGCTACCTGGTTCCGAAGTGGCAGATGACCTGTACGGCACCGCCCATCCAGTTTGCGATGTCCAGTAAACAATATCAACAACTACTGCAGGCATGTGCAGAATGGCAATCTCCCAATCACGGGAAAGATACTACGATGCCTACTTCGGCTGCTCAATTTATTGCTGAGGATGAGCGGCTTAATGTCTGTATTTCCATTCCGCAAGTGTCGATCGATTTTGATGCCGAAGGACCAATTCTAGAAGCGCTTACCGCAGCGTCTGACGATCCAGATACGATCACTGGATTTCAGCTGGACATTCGGGACTTAAACGTGATGGCTCGATTCTCTTCTGTTGCGCAGGCTGCGGCAGTTGATACGAGCTTGCTTAGCCTTATAAAATGTGGTAAGCAAAGCTCTTTAGAGGGCGCCAACGTGGTTGTCGACGAAAGTGCACCAACCTGCGTAGTGTCAAGTCCGACGACATTACCGAGTGAGGCAAACTCTCCCGACCAAGCATACGATGGAAGCACCGGATATCGCACCGACAAACTATTTGAGCTGCGTGGGAAAACGAGTGTACTAATATCAAGTTCTGCACCACTTCTGGGCGAAGTGAACATCGAGCAAGCCGCATTCTACTGGGATCAAGAGTTGCTAGTTGCCCTAGCTCGGTACCACCAAAAGGCCGACATTTCCAAGCTAAATGACCTAGCGTCTGCGTCCTCCTCAAACGTGGCAAGTACATCGAGTGTGGAGGTTGAAGTCTTGGATACTTTATTAAAGTCGGACGTGGTGGCACTTTTATCCAAAGAAAGCTTGCCTGAAACCTTGGCTCGTTTCGCGCTTAAAGTTCGAATAGAGCGGTGGTTTGTGTTTTTCATGCCAAAGACATCCCGGAAGCAGCGGATTTCGTTTGAGGTTAGTGGAGCAGACCTCCATTGTGACATTTCAACTCAAACTTCGTACGTTTGTGCTAAGCTTGAGGGGATTAGCGGGGTTGAATTGACATCGTCTCGACTCAATCAGTCAGAATCCGGAAATGATTCTAACGAGGAGAGTGTTCCTAACGTAGCTTATTCCGAAGAAACTCGTGCTCTTCTCAAAACATCCACGCCGGTGAGTGTTTTAATAGAATCTGCTGGTTTCGGTGCACTACAACATCGCGGGGGTGCCGGGGCTTTCTACAAAGTCGAATCGAAGGAAATCGAGGTGAACTACGTGCACTCATATTGGTCCTCGTTAATGGATCACCTGACGAAGGAAATTGCAGGAGTTTCCCGTTGGACGGACTTGATGAGAATGCCAGCCGGGATGTTTTCTCTCAACGAACGAGTAAAGCTCGAAATGGATATTGCTCGCGTTGGTGTTGTTCTTCCTACTTGTGAAGTTATAGAAAGCGGAGGACACGCAACAACAGATTATATGGAACTCGATATTCGGCAGGTATCAGCAACCTCACGAGCCTATCCTAAAAACACCACGCAGGAGCAAAACGGGATTCAAATCGGGGCACTACAGATTTTCTCTGTAATGACTGACCCAAAGAGGCCAAGCCAAATCTCCACGACGGTAGATGATAAGGATGAAAGTCATGTTCATCGGTGCTCCATTGGTGAGTTCAATGACGTGTTTGTGGAGTATGTAGCTCTTCCGTTTGAAGCGATTGGCACAGACAAAACAAAGAAGAATGAATTCCACTCTGGATTTCTAGAGCTTGACACCGTTTTGGAGGAACTGGAGATGATGTGCAGTCATGCTAAAGTGACTTTGTCCTCACACAATAATTGGATGAAATCGGGACATATTCCTACCCTCCAGCAGGATACGACTGCGAGTGATATACAGGCTCAGGCTGAAAGTACGCTCACAGACTCGGCCGAGACGACAATGTTGGCACTTAATCCGTATCAGGTAGAGCTTGTGTCCCGGATTCTAGACAATAATTTTGTGACCTCAGATATCGCGCCAACCCGCAACTTCAGCAATGCTGATGAGCTGAAAGTGACAAACATCGAGCTAGACTTCGGAAAACTATCGTTAGATCTGCTAGATCCGTACAACTCGCCTTCCAACGAAGCCTATGCAGCTGAACCCTCGAGTGGCTCAACAATCGCTCGATTTTGCTTTGAAGGGGTTCAGATTGCGGTCCATGGTTTTGCGTCACTGCGGTCTCAATACCGCATTTCATCAACCAACGGTTCACTTTGGAAAATTGATTGGGACGAATGCGAAGAGCGCGATAATGATGGTGAGAGTATTCGGCAAAAGTCTGAAGTGGGCGCACTTTGCGGCAACATATATACTTCGGCGAACGCAATCGCAAAGCAAGGCATTGACGTAGTTTTGGATCAGCGTGCTCCTTTATCAGATGCCTCAGTACCTCCAAGAGAAGTGCGCATTCATTTTGACACTTGTGAACTAGTTCCAGCGATCGCCGAGTTTGGACAACGATTTCGATATTTCTCGTCTATTGAATCTGATCTGACAGAACAAATTGAGCGTGCCGAGTCTTCAGTGGATGTGTCTATCACTACTGGCTTTGTCTACTATCTGGCTGCCGAATGCAATCCTAATCACGATGAATTGAATGAAGATGAAGGCTTACGACTGCCTGAAGGCACAACATTAAAGCTGATTGCTAGCGGTTGTATTGTTGGGCGTTACCACAGTGATGATTCTGAGAATTCCCGAACACAGGTTTATGGGCGAAATATGTCTGTGAAGGTAAGCTCTCAATGGCCACCACAGTTGTCTGATTTCCTTGACCCGGTTTCATCGGCTTCAAGTGATCTACAATCGGGTTTGGCAAACACATCCACTGGGACGAAAACTGATGCCTATTCAACCGATTCTCTCTCGAGATATGACCGCGCGATTTGTGATGACTTTACGATCGATATCGAGGTCGTTACTGCCGATGATGACGAAACAACTATGGCTGTAACACTAACGCATTTCCATGCTGTTGTATGCGCGATTGACCTCTTCCTTTTCAGCCAAGCCCAAAAGGTGCTGGAAAGAGATGATGAAATTGGTGACGAAAGTATTGGAGAAGGGGATACGAATAAAAACGGGAACTCGGACGTACATGTAGAAGACACTGCAAAAGAGGAGCAGCAGTCAAGACCAGGACTGGCAACAAAACCGATTGAGATCGAAATTCGTGAAGACAGCATAAGCATGGTGCAACTATTGCTTGAAGATACAAGTCTTACCCTTCTTCGGCAAAGTGGCCCTCATTTATCCCCGGTAGCACGCGTTTACACCTTCCGTGCCATGTGTAAGGCGACTTACGAGGTTGGAGAGAGAATTAATGGCATAGTTCCGACCTTGACGGAGGTGGCTGTGGAATTCCCGGATGAGAGCCTAAACGAACCTTGCGCAGACGATGGAATTAGTATCTGGGGATTCAATACCGCTTTGGGTTCTTGGGAACCCACCGTGGAGCCATGGATGTTCGATCTGAAGGGGTCTCTCATTCGTGACGAAACAGGAGAAATGACTGCAAACCTCGATTTTGTGGGCAAGGAAGGCCACCCACTAAACATTAACATCTCACCGGCTATGATTGATTCGATGTGTATGATGGTAAAAGCATACGAAGGTGTCCTGGGTAACCCTCGCCCTCCTTACGTATCTCCTACAAACATAATTTCATCGGATTGCTACTTGGTCAACGATACTGGTGCCCCGATTACCTACTGGGTCACACACGATACTGGAACGGCATCTCGGGGTTTTACCTACGCATCTCGAAAGAAGCCCAAACGTGAGATTCTTGCAAACGGAGCTAAAACACCGCTTGAGTTGCTTACAACGATCTCCCCTTCATTGCATGCGGAGCAAACGGTGTCGTTTTGCTGGGGGGACAACGAATGGCACCCTCTAACAGACGTTCCGATTCGCAACACAGGCAAGTATGTCTATGCTGTTCGACCTCGGCTTGCCAGTTCCGATATCAGCACGGATAGCGCTAAAGATTTCGAAACCTCATCTGTGACGAGAAATATTCCGTGCCCGCAGCTATTACATGCACTGCTCGATATATCAGCTTCCTCTGGATGCCGAACGTTTACCATATCGTCATTGGTTCGTGTTTTCAATGAGACCAATGTTGCAGTTGACTGTGCTGTCCTAGAAGCCGATGGGAAAACTATCACAGAAATTGGAACAATCGAGCCCAAGGATGCATGCAGCGTGCCATTCCGGTTTGTTCCACAAATTTGGTCAGTTCGAGTGTTTGTGAAGCCTCATCTCTATCGATCATCTACCCAGCTCGCGAGCCCCAGCAGCACACGGCTCGTCGCTCAACCTCCCTCTGTGGACAGAGAACATCGATGGAGTAACGAGCTATTTATCAGTGAAAAGGAAAATAGTACACTGCACACAGCTTCATGCTCACTGGTTCTCGACGACTACGCGTGTAAGTGCCAGAAAATGATCGACGGAACGTTGCCATTTCACCCTAGTCAAATTTGCAAGGCGAATGGGAGTTACTTCCATGCGCACAGCCGCGTGTTCACTTCCTCGAATGCAAGCACTCTCCAGTATGCCCAGATGAAACTGATGTCTCCGCTGACGCTTGTCAATAACTGTGGCGTACCGATAGTTGCTGTGATGTTTACATTGAAAAAAGTTCGTCGTACTACAGGGGCCTCGCCGGATCGTGAGGACGCACACGTTGTTTCTTCCCAGGTAATTCCGCCACATGGCCGAATTGATACTTTTTCGTCGGCACTTCAAGACGAAACGTACTGCTCGATTTCAATGACGGGCTCCAGTTGGAGTCGTTTGTTTCGAATGCCTAATGCATTGGACTCATCGGATGAGGCTTCAACAGCGCCCACAGGTGTCAGACTTATTAAAGCAATACCTTCACCGACCAAGAAGGCAGCCAATGACGGTAATGATGTCGTACTATCTTTGATGGACTTTCAGTCGAGAACAGCGACGTTGAACGTATCTTTTAACAGCAAGGAGAGTCACGAAAGAAACGCAGGGCACTTCATGATAGTGCAGCCGCGTTTCCTTCTTAAAAACGCAACCGCCCTTCCCCTTATATTTTCCCCTCAGTCCAACCTGCTTGAGAAGATCCCCGGCTCGAAGTCAATGATGGCACGTTTTGCAAAGTCCCCGTTTTCTCCATCACGAAAGAAGCAAACGGAGGAGTGTTGCGCATCAGCTGAGCTGGAGATAATTCACGCCAAATTGAATGCGCTCAAAGAATCGGAAGCCACCAGCCCGGAGGTGTCTGATAATGTCATCGATGAGGAGGAGCAGCAGGCTCAATATTATTCCGAAGTCACTGCAATCATGGTTCAGCTCGACGGCAACACGCTCCAGTCGTCTAGCGCGCAGGACATTAGCCTAGAAGTTGGCGCCAACACCTCGCTTCGGATCTACAATGAGACCACGAAGCGCTATCATGACATCGTTGCTCTGTTCAAGCAACTTGGCGGATCAAGCGCAACCGAGGTGACGTTTGTTGAGCGCTACCTACTTCTGAACCAAACAAATCACGTTCTTCTTGCAGCTGCACTCGGTGATATCTCTAGAAAAGGTCAATCAAGTGACAAGAACAGCAACAAGATTCTATCAGTGCCACCACGATCCACCTCCGAGTTCAGTTGGTGGAATCACTCTTCGATTCCTTACGACCCGTGCATTCGATTGAAAGTCCAAGGTAGTTTAAATGGCGACACAAGTCAAGCTGACGATAAACTAAACGAGGATTACCAGTGGAGCGGCAAGTTTTCACTACACGAGGTCAGTGAGACCGCATTAAAAGTCAGTACTCCAGACGCTTCTCACATCACCGTGCTACGAGTTCAAGTTCGACTAGAGGCAACTGTACAGGTGTGTATTGTGGTGACCAGTGAAGATGCCGCGGAGTTTCCATTGTATCGGATCATCAACTCGTGTGCGAAGGAGACAATCTGGTTTAAGCAGATATTTGACGGAGTTAAGAAGGACGCATCTGCCTTCCAACGCGGGGTAATGCAGAGTGTGCCACCTGGTGAAAGTGTCTGCTTTGGCTGGGACGAAGCTTTTTTCTTGGGCACCTTAAACCGTGAGCTAAGTGTTTGGTATGCACCAACAGACGGAACTACTTCTTCAGATTATCACAGCACTATTCTACTAGACCAACCGGGTGAATCGCAGCAAGTAGAAATCCCGTCCAAATCTGCCGTTCCGAAAGCGCCAAGCCGAGTATATGTTCGTTGGCACTTGCAGGGACTCACCAAAACGATGGTGGCTCAAGATGAACCACTCAATAGGAAAGAGCGAGCAGGAAAGCAGACTCGAGAGCTGGTTGCAGCACACGGAGAGACTGAGAGAGCTTCAACTCCAGGACTCACATCCGAGGTGGTAGCTCATTTCCGTTTGCCACACTTTGGAATCTCATTCGTGACCAGTCAACCAGATGAACTGCTTCTCTTTTCAGGACAAGATGTCGACATTGCGTATGCCAACATCAACAACGATCACGATCAATGCGAGGTTAAAATCGGGTGCTTCCAGCTAGACAATCAGCTCAGCGGAGCCATATATCCCGTGGTTATTGCACCAATCTTGAAAAAAGGCGGCGGGTGTGTGGGTTTCCGGGGTGATGAACCTCCTGAAAAACAGAAAAGTGCCGAGGTCCGATCAGCTCAAGGCACAGAGCGAGCGTTAAGCGGTGATAATTTAGATAGCGGAGACAAGAATGATGTGAAAACCAGAGCAAGAGCAAACCAACCGCACTTCTTCCACTTGTCGGTATTAAGACTGAGCTACGATGACAATATGGACTACATCAAATATTTTTCAGCCATGATGCAGCCTGCTCGAATCCAGATTGACGAGGCATTCCTGGTCGCACTTGCAGCCTTTGTCGTAGATTGCTCAGCTGCATTAGAGAGGAACTACCCTGCTGAACGAAGACGACTCACGAGTGAGGCATCAAAGGCGCAATCGAGAGGTTCTTCCGACAGAAGGTTCACGTCAAATTCAGATCGGCGTATTTACATCGAGACGATGCAGCTTCACCCGGTCAAGATACAACTCAGCATCACAATATTGAACCACTACGGGGAGGCCGAAGATTCTGCAACGGGGATCGCTTCGCTGGTTAAACTTCCGATTGCTGTCACCAAAGCTCTCTTGAGCTCGACATTCTCGCAGATCGACAGTGCCACACTATATCTGAATGCTCTCCACCTCAATCACGCATTTGCATCGGGTGCGTTCTTGATGTCGACCGTACAGCAGCACTATATGTTGCAGGGGATGCGTCAGATTTACTCGTTGATTGGTGCTGCTGACATTCTGGGTAACCCTGTCGGCCTCGTGACAAATCTTGGTGTGGGTGTGAAGGATTTCTTTTACGAGCCTGCTGCAGGACTTGTTACTTCTCCTCAGGAGTTTGTGTTGGGTCTTTCACGTGGAACAACCAGCCTTTTAACACATTCCCTGTACGGAGCTTTCAACGCTGCCAGTAAAGTCACCGGGACGTTGTCGGAGGGCATCGCAACTCTTTCCCTGGATCGTCAATATCTGGCTGAACGTCGTGCGCAAGGGCCACGCAAACAAGTAGCCACGCATATTGGCACAGGGCTCATCCATGGTACGAAGCAGCTTGGGAAGGGCATTTTTGCCGGAGTCACAGGGGTCATCACGGCTCCCGCTCAAGGAGCTATTAACGGTGGCTTCCCAGGCTTCCTCGAGGGGGTAGGCAAAGGTCTAATTGGTGTAGCCGTTAAACCTGCCGCTGGTGTGTTGGACTTGGCGGCTACAACCGCAGCAGGTATCACTGCAACAACGTCGGCATTAGATCGTCGCACTGGGCTGGGCAAGGAGGTTTATCGCCGACGTGAGCCTCGACTCCTCCGGGTGACGAGTGACCAACGAGTTCGGGTGTACACTCCGGCAGATGCACTTGTGTCCCGGTTGCTTTTGACTTTGCCGATGAAACTCAAGCTGCAGCTTCCTAATGAACTGTACGATGCGCACATATTCCTGCCCAGTGCTCGTATACTGGTGGCAACCTCATTGCGGCTTCTTCTGCTCGAGTTTGCGTCAGAAGGAACCTTGGCGACGATTACAACCGCCATCATGTCGTCGACGTCAATCCCGCCGCCGCAAGTGTTGTGGAGCCATCCCTTGTCGAAACTGTTGGGAGCTCAGCGAACACCCGCAGGTGTCTCGGTTCACATGGGCTCTGGCGCTGTCGACGTTGAGCATATCGAGGTGAGTGCAGCCGAAACGGCAAGTGACGATATCAGCACCTTCCTGGTTCCGGGGCTGGAAGAACTGGGAAATGCTGGTACCGATCGCGTTCTGTCATTCCTGACTGAGCTGGTCGTTCGGCACCAGCGAGCGACGGTTACGTGTTACGGCACTGAATAGTCAATCTGTAGTAGAAGACAACTAGATGAATTTATCCTTCTCAAGCCAATTTGGCTTGAGCTCCATCAGAGCGATGTTGTAGGCATTATGATGAGATTAAAATGTCATTATGAAAGGCTTCTTGTGGCAGTAGAACACTTCCGAGAAGATGTCGATGGCGGCGGCGGGCGAGATTGCGCAGGCGTTTGAGGGGAACATAGAGCTGTTTTGCGGAGTGTATGGTGAAGTCACTATCGTCTCTGTGGAGATTCATCGCGACGTTAAGGTGGCCGCACTGCAGGAGGCTATCTTCAAGGAGAAAAGATATGAACGTAAGTACAAATTTTCTGCCAGTAAGCCTGGCGCGGGAGAACACGCACTGGTGCGGGGTGACGATAATGCAGACGCACTTCTGCCGCAGAGGTCCGCCAAAACAGTATGAAATTGTATTGGGCAGCCGTAATCTCAATAATAAAAAAAATTCTGGCGAAGCAATAATACATATTGCCGTAATTTATATTGTATTATTTACCCCC
>KV724833.1:1222-43637 GCA_000500205.2 Phytophthora lateralis | reverse complement strand
CATGACGAGGAGTGGAAGAACAAGTACTGTAAGCTCCTCAAAAGGTTCATGAAGCTCCTACGCCAGCGGCCTTTGCTGGAGCGTCTCGCTGGCGCTGACACGATCGCCTACATGGTTCAAGAGCTCAACACGACGCTGGACACCATCTGCGTGGGTGTTGAATACGCTGCAACGGAGTGGATGGCCGATTGGAGTCATGGGTGTGAGGTTCAAGCTCAACAACTCGAGTCTCTGGTCACGGGTACTGCTGCTCGCATGCTGATCCGAGATATGGGCAGCGAGAGGAAGGTGACGACGGCCATGCTGGAGATGTACACGTCGCTGGAAGAAAACACACCAGGATCACTCCTAGAGCTCAAGCGGGCGACATTGGACCGACTACGAGTCGCTCTTGACCTCGAGATCCGTGTCATCACCTCAGAAACGGTGACTGGCATTCAAGAACAGCCAGAGAATATTCTGTCCATCTTCCGGTGGTTCATTCCTGAGAGAGACGTGGAACTGAAAGAGGGTGAGCCTATTGGATCTGGATCATACGGCACCGTCAACTATGGCACATGGCGCCATCGTGACGGAACCACCCAGGATGTCGTTGTCAAGTTACTGTTTGATCGGAGTATCGACTCAGAGGTGTCGTTTCTGAGGCAGCTGCAGTTCTGGTACGAGCTCCCAAGGCACCCAAACATCATTCAGCTTCACGGCGGCTGCCATCGTGCTAGACAGCCGTTCTTTGTGTGTGAAAATGCTCCTGGTGGAAACATCTTTCATTTCTTCAGCAAACCGGAGAACCAAGATATGTTCTGGAGTATGTTTCTGCAGGTGGCGCAAGGTCTTCAGGTTCTCCATGAGCACCACATCGTTCACAACGGCCTTAAGAGCGGAAATATCTTGATTGGAGAAAACAACACCCCGAAGATCTCGGACTTTGACTGTTCTCACATCAGAACCATCTCTGCGGGCTACAGTGACGAGACCCAACAATCTCAAGCAGAATCCGTGCGCTGGAAACCCCGTGAAAGAATGGCTGAATCGAACAACTTGTTGCCCAGATACAAGTCCGATGTGTACTCACTGGGAATGTGCATGATCGAAGCGAAGACGCAGGCCGTACCGTTTGTAGTGTGCGATGATGATGAGGTAATGGAGAAGGTTCTGAGTGGAGCGCCCTACGAGCAGCCCGATGAAATATCTGACGACGAGTGGAGCCTGATCAGTCGACTTATTGCTGTCGACATCGAAGGTCGTCCAGAAATGAATGAAGTGATCACCTTGATCGCGAATCTGGTCCCATTGCCTGGTGCCGGAGCCTAACTCTTGCTGAGAAAGGTAAGTGTTGCATGTTTTCCATTCCTGAACACCATGTATATTGTCTTAAGGTCGGTTAATCATCGAAATAAGGGCTTGCTAGTATGCGAATTGCTTTTTTGGTCATTCAATGTGGAGCTTCATTTACAACGCTGTCCATGCAGTGGGGCGCCAACTTGCTCCACTGTAGCTCGTTGCCATTTCAAATCTTGCTCCGTCTCAGCCTATGAATACAGACCACACGTTCACTTCAACATAAACCGGCTCGAGAGCCAGCACTGATGCGCTGCCGCTGTCTCATTGGCTGATTACTTATCTTGGTTTTTGTATGAATTAATCACGAATTAGTCACATCGTGGGTATCCGCTGGCATTTTGTGATAACAACGATGGAGTCCACGACTCGATGGCTTAGTGAGGAGCACAGCAGTCTGTCGGGCGCATCGCTGGGCAAGATTATCTCCACGGGGCTGCTCCTGGGTGTGGTGCATGTTCTCACAGGTAAGCGCATAACCTCGCAAAGGACTAATAAGCTAAAAAAAAAACTGTAAACTGAGCTCTTCCGTTGCAGGGCCGGACCACTTGAGTGCGTTGGCGGCCATGACCACGGGATCCTCGTGGAGGGCGTTCGCATTGGGCATCCGGTGGGGCTGCGGCCACTCCATTGGCCTCATTGTCATGGCGCTCATCTTCTTCGCAGCGGGGCAGACGGTGGACCTGGACGCGGTGGGCGGCTACCTCAACTACGTCGTGGGCTTTTTCATGATCGCGTTGGGTGTTTGGACGGGCATTCACGTGCGTGAAAAGTACCAGACGCAGCTGAAGGAAGGCGTGCAGTCGTTGGAGAGCGGAGAAGGAAGAGCAGAGGGAAGCAGTGCAGGCGCCACGCCCACCAATTTGGTGGAGCTCATGCCGATTTCGCAGACTAGATTTTCGAGTGCAGCGTCTCCTGATGCTGCACCACAAGTTACGACGTCGCCAAATTCGTCAACGAAAGAGCATGGAGACGAGTTGGCTTCCCCGTCCTCTTCCTTCCATCTGCTGCTCAAATCCGACGATGGTTCGATGCAAGATGCTGCAGGAACGTTGACATCTCACGGGGTTAAACCAGTAAACTCCTCGAAAATGCACCCCAAGAACTGGATGTGTTGCCAAAACATGAGCTTCGAGAACCCAGCGACGCAAAAGGTCTGTATCTGCTTGAGCTAATATCCTTGGTGTTCCTGGGTTAGACTAACGTTGCTTCTTGTGTGCGCAGATCATGGCGCTACTTGTTGGAATCATTCACGGATTTGCTGGACCCGGTGGTATCCTGGGTGTGCTACCCGCTGTGGTGCTGAACGACTGGCTGAAGTCCGTTGCCTACCTGGGCTCCTTTTGTGTTGCCTCGATCTTCATCATGGGCGTCTTTGCGGCTCTCTACGGCGAAGTCACAGGTCGTCTTGGCGGCAATTCGCTGGTGATGGAGTTCCGGATCGGGATTATCTCTGCCTTCTTCTCGTTCATCGTTGGCGTTGCCTGGATCGGACTACAGGCAACAGGCCAAATGTCCGCTATCTTTGGGGAATAATGCACCAAGACGTTGTCAATGCCGAACCTGCTACAAGTGCAAAGTCTGCTCAGCAACACCGTTTGAGGTCACACTGAACAGCGTTTTAGTATCAGCTCCACGGACACACTGAAAAATAGCCAAATACGAATTCTAGCGCTGATGAAGAGTCGTTTTACCAGCAACATATCTTCATTCCAGCCTGGACACCATGGAGCACGACGCATCGAGTCTGCTGCACCGCTCAATGTGGCAAGTTGCACTCATAGCCACCTCGCTCGGCATTGTCCATGTGCTTTCAGGTATGCAAAAGGTCGTAATACTTTCCACTGCTATGATAAATGAACTGAATTGTGATAATTACTGCAGGACCGGACCACCTTGGCGCGTTGGTGGCTCTTTCCAACGGGAAAACATGGCGACAAGCATTTGTACTCGGCGCGCAATGGGGATGTGGCCATTCACTTGGCATTTCAGCGGTCGCGCTGGTCTGCGTATTCGTGGTAGGCCACACGTTGGCGCCAAACGGCAGCTTCAGTGCCGCTTGCAAATACCTCACGGGTGTTTGTCTCGTGCTGCTTGGAGTCTGGACGATGTGCAGTGCTTACAAGGACTACAACGAGGCCTGGAAGCCTGTCAGTCCTCGACACTTGGCCTCGTCGCCTACATCGCTCTGGAGTCAAGTGCAGTGTCAAGACGCGTCCTACGTCTTGCTACACACCCGTAGTTTGAAGTGCTATCCACGTTACCCCTACAGCTATCGAGAGCGTGGATGATGTTATAGCAACATTGAAAGCTGCAGTAGGAGAGCGTGCTCTCCCTCCACGCTGTGTCAATTCCCCGTAAAGTGCAGCGAAGGCCCCCATCGACAAGATGGAACTCCCGGAAAAGAATCCGAGATACACCAACGCCCGGAGAGTGTCCTTCTGCATAGCAAGAGTAGGCAGCACAGCCAACAAACAGCCTGGCCCAGCTACTCCATGCACGATCCCAACGCCAATGCTGGCGGCTGCTGTTGCCGTGAGCGGCATTTTAGCACTTGGGTCGGTTGGTGCTTACTGAATCACGTGTTTGGAGACGAATAAGTAGTAGCTCAAAGGAGATGATTCGGTACATGTAGTAGTGTAACCTTGAACACTTACTGTATCACCGCGTCAGTCGTGATCTTCACCCGAAGACCTCGTCCAAGGTGCCGGTCGAGACTAGGACGACCCACATGACGCCCACACAGAGCGACACGCAGGACGAGAAGATGCCGATGCGCACGAGCGATGAGTCGGAGAAACGGCTCATGCGGCCCGTGACCTCTCCGTACAGCGCCGTGAAGCCGCCCATGGTGAAGATGGAGGAGACGCAGAAGGCGCCGAGGTAGGCGGATGACTTGACCCAGTCGTTCAGGATGACCGCTGGCAGCACACCCAGCACGCCGCCCGTGCCCGCGAGCCCGTGGGCCGTCCCGTAGGCGAAGGCCGTGAGCTTCTGCGTGTGCGGATTCTTGATGTCGGCCGTGATGAGGCCAAAGCAGCACGTTTTCTTGTGCGGAATGGTCTCGGTGGACGCTGGAGGACCTTTGTGGTCCAGATGGTGGTGGTGCAATATCTTTTGCACTTCCGAGTCGCTGTCCTCCTGGACATCTGCTTCCAGTTGCAACGGGGTCGTCTCCCCCGCTGGTCCCTTGATATGTTGCAGCTTGCGCTTTAACAGCCAGTAGTAGCGCAGACTCCAGAGCCCGAGGCCGATCATGAGGAAGCCCACCATGAAGTCGCAGTAGCTGCCGAAAGTATCCACGTCCAGCCGCTGGTTGAGCGCCAGGAAGCACGCGGTCACGACGATGAGTCCAGTCGAGTGGCCGCACCCCCAGCGCATGCCCAACTGGCACGAGCGCCACGACGACCCGGCGCTCAACACGATGAGCGCGCTCAGGTGGTCGGGTCCCGTGAGCACATGCACCAGGCCGAGCAGCAGACCCGTGGCCACGATGCCCGGCAGCGAGGCGCCTTCCAGCGCGACAACGGTGTCTGCAGCGCCCATGGGGAGGATCTTGGAATGAGGGAAGCTCGCCCTTTGACACGCACGTCATCTGTGATAGTGGATACTGGAAGGGCGTATATACGATTATGGCGATACGTCTGTCTTTCATTCTCTCAACTATTCAGTTACTGTAAGAGGAAAATAGGTATTCGTATATCGATATTGAGCTACATTAAATATTATGTATCCATAGAGGTAATTGTTTAACACCTTCTGATTGGTGGATAACGCGATGACGCCTCTCGAGCTTCAACTTGGAGAGGTCAGGCGCTTTGTCTTCGAGTGCAGGGGAACTTCTCCTCTGCGGGTCTCGTGTGCCACAAGCGCCTGAATAGCTCTGCCAAAAAGCGCCGCGAAGACGCTTACGAGCACGATGGAGGAGGCGCAGCATGGTATGAAATAGACAGCCACCTCTCCATAGTCGATCGGGCCGATTTCAAACTCCGAAGTCGGTATCAATGACTCGCTGCACGCAGCTTCGGAGGTGGTGGTCAAGGGCCACAACAGGGCACTGTCGAATTATGGTGCGGACGATCAGGTAGTGGTTAGGCTGAGCAGTACTGCGATCGTCAACGTTGCGCTTGGTCGAGCAGAAAATCGCAGTCGTCCACGTCCAGTTCTTGGTTGGCTGCGAGGAAGATCACTGTCACGACGATTAATCTCGTCGAGTGGCCGCAGCCCCAGCGCATTCGAAGCTGGCACGAACGCCAAGAGGACCCTTGGCGCCGCTTTACGTTGTAGAATGCGTACGGCTCAGCACAACGAGAGCACTCAAGTGGTCTGGGCCAGTCAAAGCATGCACCACAGCCAGAAGCAGTCCCGTACGCGTGATCCAGAGACTGGATCATGTCGCTCGACATGTTGTAGAGGGGTTCCAGAGGTTTGATTTGAATGTGGAGACAGTCTGGTCCCCAAGTGTTGTACTACTGTAGTATATCTACAACAACGACAACACCACCAACCACTGCAAACAGCTCCAGACCCGTGGCCTCGTTATCTAGGCAAACAAGGATGCATTGCACTGTTATACAGCCGACAGGAGGCAAACTCGTCGCTACAGCCAGCGTCATTAACTTGCTGCTACGGTTTACTCGGTCTTGGCCTTGACCTCCTTGTTCACGTACGGGAAACTGGAGTAGATAGCCATGCTCGTGGCGACGAGGCCCGCGGCGATGAACACCTCATTGGGCAGCACGGCACCGTACACGACGCTCTCGACGAAGGCTGTGAAGGCGATGCCGCAGATGAGCGCGAACGATTTGAGCACGCCGCCTACGTGCTTGGTGACGGTGCCGACGAGCAGGCCCCCCAGGGCGTTACTCACCACAGGGATGATCGTGTAGTAGTCGCAGCCCTCGAAGACCTTGTCCATGTTGGCCAGGGCGTTAGCAGCAGGCGACTCAGACACGGGCGTCTTGACGATGGTGGACCAAATGGCCGGCAGCATGAGGAAGAGGCTGCCGTAGACCGACAATTCCATGGTGACGAGGGCGGCATCACGCTTGTGCTGCTGCATGGAGCGTTGCGTGAGCGCAGAGCCGAGGCCTGAGAGCAGTGAGGCCAGCAGCACGGGCACGAGGCCGAGTTCGACAGAGATGGCGGGAGCGGCTGAGTCGTCGGCGCCGCCGTCCTTGGCAAGCGAGAGCAGCACGGCGGCGCTCAGCAGCAGCAGCATGGCCAGACACTGTTGCAGCGAGAAGCGTGTGCCCATGAGGAAGTAGAGGAAGAGCGCGGCGGACAGCAGCTTGGTCTGGTTGATGAGATTGAACACGATGGACGGCAGATGCTGGTACGCCACCTGGATGAGCACGTTCTGCACAGCGTAGGTGCAGGCAGGCAGGCCCGAGGCCATGAGGCTGTCGTGCAGACTCCACGTCTTGACGACGCGGCCCAGCGCGCCCGACGACAGCAACGAGAGCAGCGAGAGCAGCAGTTTGCACCCCTCGCAGGCGATCACGAGCACCGAGCGGTTCTTGACGTTGCCCGCGAACTCCTTGTACAGGATGGGTTGCAGACCGAACTGCATGGCCAGCAGCACCATGGCCACGTAGCCGATCCACGCGGACGAGGGCGCGGCCTTGGTGGGGGTTGCAGCGGCGGCCATCACGTCTTGAGTATGGCGTGGCGAATCGAGAAGTGAACTCTTGGAGGTACCGGTATTTATTATGGGACACAGCTCAGCTGGTCAAATGTGAGTGTGTATTACGTCCCATAAAGACGGAGTTGACAGAAACAGTGGAAGCAGCATATCTCTACTGCAATTGGCCGAAATACTCGATTCAAGATTATGATTGGACGAAATTTCACTTTGCTAGTCGCAAGCTCAACGTGGTGGTTGAAGCGCGTCGTGCTCTTTGCTTTTCACTATGCCCTCATGGCATGCAAAAGGCAACTTGCTGAATGTGCAAGCAGGCTCACGACCAAAGTTCAGTTTTAGAGTTATTGAGCTGCGCCGCTCTACTGGGGGCGAGGTTGTGGTCACTACGCGAAAAACGATATGAAGGCTGGTAGATTGACGACGGCAGCTACACGACGAAGGTCTCCGGCAGTGTTTGGGTACCGAAGCGGAAGCTGTCTTCGGTGAAGCAGATGGACGCGTCGACTCGCGGGCTGCCGGTGGCCACCGACAGGTCGTCGTCCATGAGCTTGATGATCATCTTGTCCGACTTGACGTCGCTCGTAAACAGCATGGTCAGGTCCAGCGGCTCCTCGCACGTCTCCACCTCCTCCGCCTTGATGGATTCGACCGCCTCGACGGACGCACCCTGCAGCAGCTGCACGCACTGTTCCGCTAGCACGCGGTTACAGTGGCTCGGACTGAGGCTGCGCTGCGCGTCTCGGTGCAGCTGCGCTAGCTTCGCTTGTACGCACAGCTCGGTCGCGATCTCTGACGTGGTTCGGACGGACGTCCGCGGTTTGGCGGAGATGACCCGCTGCGTGAGCTCCACGAACAGCTCGCTGGGTAATGTGAATAGCTGCAGCGTGGTGTCTGCGTCCAGCGTCTCGCCTCGCTCCACCAACGCCGCAAGGCACGTTTCTACCAGACGTTCACACGCAGAGTGGAAGAGCTCGGGTTGTGCCTGAGCGAGCGTCTGCGCCGCGTTGACTACCTGCAGCAAGCCGCTCAAGCCTTCACTCAAGTGCTGGTCGAGAAACCGTTTGGCGCTCTGTCGGATATCGTCGCGCATCTCTAAGAACTCAATGGCGCAGTTCATGGCCGCGAGGTTTGCCAGCGAGAAGGAGATCTCCCCCGTGTAGCAGTAAATAGCCAGCGTCTCGAACATTTCGGCGCCTCCGGGGAAGGCCGGCAACTCCAGCACTGGTACAGCTCCCCCGAAGTTGCTCTCGTCGGCCGATACTTGGCGCGCCATCCGGTGCAGCTTGTGACTCTCGAACAGCATCGGGTGTTTGTGTAGGTTGAACTGCGTGCCGCACACGAGCACCACCAAGTTGCAGTATTGGCGTCTGGACGCCCACTCCTTGAACTCGCAGAGCGACAGGTCTCCGCCCAGGTTGGCATCCTGCAGGAACGCGCGCAGCTCGGCTTCCAGCATCTCGTCGCTCGACGCCATCTGCGGCTGTGGTTTGCTAGTCGGAGCCACCGGCACCAGCTGGACGCGCGACTGCGTGAGCGCGAGCGGCACCATCACGCGCGGCCGTTTGGCGGCTCTCCCCGAGGACGACACGAGGTTGCGGCAATGACAGCAAGTGGCGCGGTTGCTGTGCAGGCAGCGGTCGTCGCGCGTGCAGCCCTCGCGCTTGCAGCCGCGGCCGGAGCCCTCTCGGCGGCCCCCGCACAGACCTGCGGGGTGGCGGCCACAGCGCCCATCGCAGGTGCAGTGCATGCAGGTGCCGGGCGGACTCGTGCACGTGGGCAGCGAGCAGGACTTGCGCAGCTTGCGCGCGGTGGAGCTGGGCTGCTTGCGCTTCAAGGCTGGACTCATGAGCTTGAACCTGGCGGCGCGAATTGCGGAATGAGCTCCGGCGTGTGCCGCGCCGGTGGGTCGCTACGTAATCGACGCTCGGGGTGATGGGCTGTCCCGGCTATCACGCTTTCGCTAGAGTTGCGTCGCCGAAAGATGACTCGGGGTGTCAACCCAAACGGGGGCGGACTCGTGGAGTGCGAGTCTCGTACGCGGCCTGCAAGCGGAGACTGCAGACGATTTGCTCTCGGCGGGCAGCGTTTGTTTGATGGATCACCGCCGCCCGCCATCATTCTCCCGGTGTGGATTCTCCGGTTGCGCCGCGTTTGACGGAATGCTCGCAGGAAACACGCCCGCCGGCCATGTGAAACACCGAGACATGTTGCATCGGCCGCGACCGCAAGTGTCAAATAGGTTCGCCTTGTATTATAGCAAGAGCGGTCGCCGCAAGGAGGATGTGTGGTCGGCTGTGGTGACAGCTCGGCGACCCGGAAAACAGCGGGCGCCACCTGCGTAATGCTGCATTGGGTGCTTGCTTCCAGTAGCGCCTCGGTGTGCAAGTGTGCAAGGCAGAGATAAGGCAAGCTGTCCCTGCAATACAGGCCGCTCTCGGTGGCGTTCGTGTGCAACGTGATGTGTGGGGCAGCCAGAGAAAGACGCAGTTGCGGTGCGCGGACAGAGTCGGGCCGAATCGACGCGCGTAATCGCCAAAACGGAGATTACCCCGGGGCCAGGTTGCAGTGCTTTTACTCGCCGTGTTGCCACCACCACTCCAGCCACTCCAGTACATATGCAAGCAGTAAAAGCAGCAGCGGCGTGGATTCGCAAGGGTACTGCAAAGTGTGTCGCCGCGCGCTTGAACCCGCAGATGCATGCGAAGCACCGACAAACAGCAAGTCCAGAAGCGGTCTGCAACGAGCACGCGCCTTGCCAGACTTTCATTCTCGGAAATAGAATCTGCTCCTGCTCTCAGCATGCCAAGTTTGACGCGCTGGCAGCTTTTATTGCGAGTTTTTCAAGCCGCTGAAGCACAAGTATCCGCAGGTTTTTCCCGGCTGACTCACGTGGAAGGCAAGCCTAGGAGGATCAACTTGATAGTCTTTCATACAATCAAGTCTCCATCGCTTGAGCATTGGCCTTGCCTTGCTTTCCTAGTGGCCTAGATTCTCTCGCCCCCTCGATGGATTTCAACACGCAATATCCGTTCGAACCCCGAAATTCGGTCTTTTCCTAAATTTGGAAACATTTCCAAAATTCGACAAATTACTCATCTGCAGAATCGCCCAAACCAATGGACGCCATTCTGTCGCGGCTGAACGACGCCGAGCTGCGACAGCATTGCGAGGCCGCCGTGCTGGACGAGCTGCAGCAGGCTGACGGCCGAGTCCAAGATGTGGTGGCCGCATTGCAACGAAAGGTGAAAGTAGCACAGGCATCGCGGGAGCTGCACAAGACGCTGGTGCTCAACGCGTCGGAGCAGGTGCAGGCGTCGTTCCGCCAACTAGGCGATTCCTGCAACCAAATCGGCCCGTTGTTGCGGATCCTACACCATACTATGGCATCTGCAACGTCGGAGGTGACAGCAGCAACGAATGCTTCAGTTGCAGCTGCTGTTCCTCATTTGGAGACGAAACCATCGCCAGACGCGACGTCCTCCACTGCCTCAGAGTACGAACTGCCATCTGACGAAGACGATGATGATGACGAGCCAGAAGTGGTGGAGGTGTCGCCGCCAAAGAGTCGCAAGAAACGCAAATCGGCGGTGCTGGACTTGTCGGAGTCCCCGACGCCAGCGGTGAGGAGGAAGATTCCAGAGGAAGAGGCACAAGTTGTGCGAGATAATTTGGAGCAGAAGTTGCGGGAGATCCAAGCCATCCCGACTGGCGGGTATAGTGTCACGGTTCATAAGGAGTTCGCGAGTTTTGTGAAGAGAATTTTCACAGCGGACAAGTTCGACGACTGGCAGCCACGAGATGACCCGAAGCTCGGTCGGCTACTGGACGAGATGGAGAAACGCATAGCTGCGTTTAAAGAAAGCACTGCACAGAATTTGAGAATCAAAGCTTTGGATGAGTGGCTGGAAGAGATGACTGCGTCGTCTTTCGTTGCGACTTTGGACTTCGCGTCAATTCCACCGAAACTGGACCCGCGTTTAGTCTCCTCGAACGTCCCAGGATGCCAGAACGCTCACGAATACCATGCTCTTGCGAAACCGGGGATTCGGGTTTGTAGTAAATTACAAACTGATACTTCCAGTCTGCGTCAAAAAAAGCAGATGTACTTTCAGCCCCTGCTCGAGGCAACCACAAAGTTTTTTGCAGGAGTCGTGGCGACTAAACCCTCAGTTTTTCAAGAGAATGGGGCTGGTCAGTGTAACGGCAACCTGCGAATGCTATCAGGACTGGTCAATGGTGTTGGAATTACCCGAAAAGAGTGCAAACAACTCGAGGAATTGTTGCATCTGGTTCGGGTGGTAATGCAGAAGAACATTAATTTCCGCAGAAAAGCTGTGAGGTAAGTGTGTTCTCGACTGTACCCTTGGATGGATGAAAAAACATACTAACGCTATTTTTATTGTGGATGCACAGCTTGGTTGCTGACCTCCTCAGAGTGCTCCCGCGATCGGCACGACCAAACTTTTGTTACCCAATAGGCAAAGCGAGCGCAGGGTTGCCTAAGCCAACGAAGGAGAAAAAGAGAACGAAGAAGAAGAAAAAGCATTAGATTTAGGTGTGAAACAATGCTTCGCAGGTCCGAGGATGGCATGCATCCTGTGCTGCTGCCGAAGTCTCCAACCAAGGCCAATTGCGAGGGCAGGATGATGAACGGGTAAAAACTAACCCGTAGTTTATCTTCTAACATATTTGATCCTGTTGAGGCTTTATACTGATCCCCACTATAGGACTTGCTGCAATTGTGTGGATGCGTAGGACAAAACATGAGATGTACATGTAGAACTAACGAGCGAGAAGCCCCAGATGAGAATACACTCCGTCCCTCAAAGGTGGCTTTTGCCGCCAAGATCGTCGACTGACATCGACGTTGTTCTCTCTGCGCTTGACTGTGTAAGTGGAAGCACTCCACTTCAGATCCCTAAGGCATCTGCAGCAGTTGTGTCTTCAGATTGAAAGCCGCTTGCTGCTCTGATGCTTCTTCGCTCGCCAACAGTGTCTGCACTGCAGCCGACACCCGTTCACGCTGCACGACCAGCCTCAATAATATATCCGGGTCGTCTCCTGCTCGTTGAAGCAGCGCTGCAAGAGCTCCAGCTGCAGCCACTCGGACCATCGAGTACTTTCCGTCAGCCACACCAAATGAACCACAGCAGCTCTCAATGACCCGCTCTACAACACCATTGCTGCTCTTTCCGGCGATTGAACGGACTGGGGCACGGCGCACGACAGCAGCCAATGTCTGGAAAATGGCTTTGCGGATACTCCAGGCGGCCAAGTGCGGCGAATCCACACTCGCGCACAGCCACAACAAATTTTCCACTGCCGCATCATTGGCACCGCTCGCTGTTTCTTGGCCTGGTGCCAAGGGAGGCCATATTAGTGCTAGCGCCTCGAAAATGCACTTGATGAGCAGTGGAGGCAACGCCGCTTTCGAAGCCTCGGGTGACTCAGTTTCGTTCTGGATCATCCACTTAGCAAACAAACTCCGCAAAGAACAAACACTGGAAGCACGCAACTCGTTTTGCTCGACTGGCAGTAGAGCTGAAAACTTCCCCAGATTTACGATCGCACTTTCGAGGTACGCTAAATCCTGGTTCTTCCAAGCACGACCACACTCGTCAACAAGAAGCAACGACAATTTGTGCATCCACTCGTCATCGGTATCAGTATCCTTCGACTCCACTTTCACAGTTGCCAACGCCACGATAGACTCCAAAATGACACCCTTACCCTTCCAGAGGCGACCTGGTACAATATTCAGTAATTCCTGCCAGATACGTGCGACCTGCTCCGGTGACAATTTTGAACGGTATGTGGCACTCGCGAAGATGGCTTGCAAAGCACGCGCTGCCTGGTGGCGCGTATCCCATGCAGGATGTGCCAATAGTAGCGCGATAGCGTGGAGTACAGCATCCAACGAGCTTGAGGCGTACAGCACCGTTGGTGGTAACTCGTCCAATACAGTCGTCCAGGAACTGTTGAGGGCATCAGTGGCAGCGAACTGGCCGATAAATGCTGCAGGGAAAATGTGCGTACAGTACCAGGAGTTCCGCAGATCATCGCTCACCACTGTGTCCGCATCTGCAATCGGTGGCACCTTCTTGACTAACTCCTTTGTTGCCAGTGCGCTAATCAGCAAGAAGCGGCTTGTATAAATTTGAAGTGTTTTCGGTCGGGGGCCATCTTCCTCTTGACTGCTGGCTTCTTCATCACTGTTGCTCCGCGGAGAAGAAGAAGGGCTTGCAGTCTTGCTCGCGGCCTTGGTGAAGGCATTAAAAGCGAAGATGCCAGACCGGACATACTCACGAACCGTAGGTGCATCCACCAGAGGACACAAGTAGGCAGCAGCCCGGCAGTAGCCCTGAATGACTAGCCCATCCGTCAAACCTGACGTCGCTCCTACAATTGAACCAGATCCCTCCGCCGAAGTACTTCCGTTCACACCACCGTATCGGCTCTCTTCGTCGCCGTATTGGTCATTTTCCGCCGAGGTCTTCGCACTGACGTAAGGAATGAGTACACGGCGCAGTAACAATTCCGCGCCATTGCACTTACGGAGCTCGAAGGGCAGCTCACCTGCAAGCGTTACCACAAAATTGGCAGAACCAACTCGTGTGTTTAGACCCACACCAAACTTCAGTAGATTGGCTACACCGCGAACGATCTCAGTGACTACTGTTACGCAACCTGCCGAGCCGGCGAGCTCTTTGAGCCGGGCTGTTGCCAGCTCCAGAAGCTGACCCACAGGTCCTGTCTGGCTTATTGATACACGCAGGCGCTCGAGTTGATCCTTCTTTTCCACGTGAAATTGCGCGTACTGTAACTCTGGCATTTCCAGTGAAGACAAATACTCCAGCAGCTTGAGTACCAGCGGTGCCAACCGGTCCTGCATGTCATCCACCTTCAATGTTTTGACAAGGCGCAGCAAAATGTCAATGCTCAGTGCACGGCAGATGGTGTTTTTGCTAACGATTCCATCCTCAATCAAAACCTCCAGCAATTGAGAGCGGCACACCGCGTCGTTTGCAGCTACACGCAAGCTCAGCTCGCCTAGATAGCGGTAAAGCTTCACTCCTGAGAGTGCAACTGCCTCCATGACGTCGTCAACTGCACGTGATGCTGTCTTCCAGAGTCGTAAGAAATCTTCCCGAACATCATCAGCCTCAGCGCCATTGAGGAGATCAAGAATCGCAAGGCATGCAGCTTCACGATACTTAAAATTCCTAGCGTTTTCAAGCCGAGCCAGAGAAAATTCGAACAGGAGAGTCCAATTCTGTCGTAGCAGAGATTTTTCTCCTTTCGCTGTCGCGGCAGCGACGGAGTTCCCTTTGGCAAACTCCCACAAGTTGCCCATAACTGCTGCTACCTTGCTGTTAGCATGAAACTTGAGTAGAAACAGCCACGGTATCAGTTTCGTTTTGTTGGAGTAGTCTTCTGCCATCCATTGACTACCGGCTTTGTCGACGATTGAAGTGCGAAAGTGTTTATCCATTGCAACGAAAGAATACACGCGGGATCGAGCCTGGGGCAACATTGTGGCTGACGCAGACGGTGACGCTAAAGAGCCCCAAATCGGGTCAGCAGTGCTCAGGTATAGCAGCGCGTACATGAGCTCTGGATCGCCAACGTCTGCCGCAACATTACTGACCTCGCGATAGGCAGCATTCTCAACGGTAGAGCTTGGTGAGGACGACGAAGACGCAGTTGCGGTAGTCGTCGTTTCGCTTGACACGTCGTTGTTTGGCCCACTTTCGTTGTTATCGGCGGAATCAGGCGAAGACGCGAAAGCACGAAAGCATCGCAGCCGACGGAATAAGCTGTCGCTAAACTGGGCGCCCATTTCGTCAGTCGGTGCACGCAGTCGCAGATAAGCGAGTCCTTTGACCGCACTCTCCTTTGCCACTTCATCCGCATCATTCAGCATGGTCACGAAATACTCGTGTACCTCCAAGAGTGATTTTGAATAGACAGGAGATCGCAGCACACTTGCCCACGACTTAAAAGACGACGATACGCCTGCGGAAGATGATGCTAGGCCAGCCGCACACATGCACAGGAGCCATATTGTGGCGTTACGACGCAGTTTAGGCTGTCGAGATCCAGCATAATCCGCCAACACGCGCTCGAAAATGGCGGCTCCTCGATTCTCAGTGAAATCACAGTATTTGATCTTGCGTTCAACTGCAAACTCTTCTTCAGAGTCATGATTTCCAAGCGCGACAAGCACTTCACCAACGTCAAACTGCAGTTCGGTATCAGTTGCATCTCCGAGCTCAAGGAGAGTGTTCAGAGCCTCTTCAAGGCTTCTTGGAACCTCAGAAGGTAAGCCAGTACCAGGTAGACCAGATATTGCCCTGCCTAAATTCTCGATCGCCACTCGTTTTAGCGTTGCCAACTTGGGACTCAGTTGATCGTCGAAATGGACGGCCTTCAGCTTCCACTCAACGACGTGCCGCAAACCTCCAAGTGTCCTCACCTTTAGACGACTCCACTCACTTGCACTCGTAGTCGCAGAGCTTCGCATAAAGTTTTTTAGCGTGCCAGTAAGACCAATACCATCCATCATACTGCGTAGCAGCGCAACCTGCTCGTTTTGAGCAATCTCACTTCTGGGATACGCGGCAAAGTTTGAGCCGTGCTTCACCTTGACCTCGAAAAATGCAGTCATCTTCTGAAAGCACAGCAAAACCTGTTGCATCTCCTCGTTCGAGATGGAATTCCCATTGACTGCATTGTCATCAAGGTAGCTTAAAGCACTTCCAAGAATGTATTGCGCACCCAATGCTTCTTTTTCCGATACGTTGATCATATCAAGTTTGTTCAGCCCAACCTCGACGAAGTCTGACACAACTTCGCTGGCACAGAGCACTCCTGAGTTGCATGTGTACAACACAATCGTTGCTATGTCAGACAGGAAGGTGCGGTTTTGGCTAACAGCCACTGCACTGTAAAGCTTTTTCACATCAGGAGCCAGCATAGTGCTCACACTTTCCGCGTCAAATGCACACACTTCCACGAGTGCACTTGCTGCCGCCTCGTAGACAGATACAGTCTTTGCCGTAGGAGATTCTTTTTCCCCCATTGGATCCAGCAGTGTCTGCAGTATATACTCCACGACACACCTTCGATCATTGACATTACCTTGGCAGTTGTTCTGTCGAGAAGCCTTCATAATTTCGGCACAGAAACGAACACAGCTTTCGGCTGCCCCGATATCATGCATGCTTTTCTTTAGGTCCTTGTGTGAGAAATTGAACTGTAGACTGTTTGCTAGCGCACCCGTGGATGGCAAAGGTTTTGCAAACAATGCTTTATCCGACAAGCGCCGGGTATCTTCGTCAGGTACTCCCCCCAGGCGGAGCAGAGCAAAACGCAAGGTGATATCGTCATTTCCGTCAGGCACGGACCTCGTCAATAGTTCAGCGCACCAAGCAGCAATTGCAGCCTGCACGCGCATATACTTTTTACTGGGATCGAAAAGTTTCGAGCCATTGAGCAATGCGACAAGCTCTTGGTGTATTTTCGAACGAACTTCAGCAGTAGCCGCGGTAGCGTATGCGGTTGCAAATGACGTGAACGCCTTTAGAGCGTTAGCTCCAGCACCAGTTCGTTCCTCTTCTTCCGCAAGACAACGCACAAGCAGAACCTGGAAAGCCTGCTCTGATGCTGCAACCAGTGTGGGTGCACGTGCTGCAAGCAATGACAGTGACTCGTACACACCCTGGCGGAACTCGCGAACAAACTCTGCGCTGGATGCTTCGCTTTCGGCGTGCGGGTTCATCAGTAAGCGCAGCAGTGTTGGGAATAGTACGGGTCCGAGCAGACCCTCAAGCAACACTAGCTGGCAATGGTGAAATGTCCACTCACACAGCCGCACGCTTGCCAACTTAATCTTGTTCGCAACATTCGGCGGTCGTGAAGCCTCAGTGCCAAACATCAACTGACACAACAGTTGCAGCATCATTGGAAGCACATTCGTTGCTGCTTTTGAAGCCGAAAGGAGTGTTAGTGCCTGGAGTATACTTGCATCAGCTAAACGTGCCCGATTAACCAACAAAACCACGTCGAAACCGTCAAAAGCCCCAGAGCTTTGAGCGACTTGACTGCCAAGGATCAATGTCATCACTCGGCGCATCACGATGGGGTCCTCCAACTCTTCTTCCTCATACTTGATCACACGCGACAACTGCTCGTCACAAAATGCTTTCACAGCGTGGTGAAAAGACGCACTGCCCGCGAGGTAGACTGAGATCTTGCACTTCGTCGGAATCTCCATTTCCTTTACAAGCTTCAAGGCATGCAACTGGCGTTCGTAAAGCACTTCACGCTTCAGCTCGGATACCTTCACTCTTTGCAGTCGCTCCACTCGTGTTTTCATCAGACCGTACATCGTCGCGTCAGAAGTTGACGACGACGGAAGTTCATACAGCACCAGGTCCAGTAAAAAATCCAGCACCGCTTCCACATTGGGGTCATCCTGATAGCCCTTCTCCGGGTTGTCTCCACTGAGCAAGGCCGACCCCTCAGTTCCGTGTTCTCCCTCCGCTGCATCATATTTGCTCGGAAAAATAGCAGCAGCACTGACAGGCAGCGCACGCAACAGCAGCCTAAAGAAAGTTTCCTGCTGCGGAGACGAGAAACTCGATAGTTTCTTGGCGACTGCAGCCAACACAGTCGTCTGCTGCTCCGTTGACGCAGCACCAAAGCCCAGCTCTGCACACAGGAAAAAAGCAGGAATAGATAAGCGAATAAACCTGTCAAAAGCAACAACAAACAACATTTTTCACACCCACGAAGAGCAGCGCGAGGTTGTACGAGAAGACGGAGAGCTCCGGTGTCTGCAGCACTTGGCACAGCGCGTCCAGGGGAAGTGCAGGGCGCGTCAGAGCCTGTAGGCGCGTTTTGATATGCGAAATCACTTGTAAAATCTGGCATAAAAATGTTAAAAACATTTTACTTATACGAACAAATAAGAAAAGATCTGCACCTTGTCCTTCAGCTGGATCTCTAGCGGAGCGACCAGCGAGCGCGGGAAGAGCCGCAGCAGCTGCGGCAGTAGCGACTGCAACACCTGCAGCATGCGCTCGTCGTCCACGCTCGCCAGGCGGAACAACACGCGGTCCAGCGCTTCCACGTCCTTCTGCAGGTCCGACATTTTCAGTGCGGAATCGAGAATGAAAAGAGGGCCAGATGCGGAATGATGGTTGATTACATTCCCCTGGTTTTAGCGACCTTTACGGTGTTATTGACAGTGTGTCGTAATCACGGAGAGTGACCGAATGGGCGGCGAGGAGCAGGCGCTGGAGGCAACGGAGGAGGCCTGCAGGGTGTACGTGGGGAACCTGCTGCCCAAGGCCAAGGAGCGGCATATCACGAGCAAGTTCGCACGCTTCGGGACGATACACAGCGTCTGGATCGCGCGCAGAGTACGGTCGACACTGGGGATCCTGATTGAGGGACTTTTCTGATGCTTTCGTGCAGCCTCCAGGTTTCGCGTTCGTGCGGTTCGCGGCTCCTGACGCGGCGCAGCGAGCCGTGGAGGCCTGTGGAGAAGATGGGGTCATGGAAATCCTGGGCAAGGCCATACGTGTGCAAATGGCAGGGGACAAGGACAGGAAGCATCCAAAACAGGCAGAGGACAGACGTGCAGTGAAGGATGAAGATGCAGATGCGGTGCGAGCTGTTAGTTCGTGTGTGGAGAGGAGTGACGGCAGCTCTAGACGGCGTGGAAGATCGGACGAGTCGAGAAAACAACGTCGAGATACTAGTAACAGGAGCAGGGAGAGACGTCGGTTGGGTGAGAGAGAGCACCGACCGTCGGTCCGACATGGCAGGAGATCGAGAAGCTGCAGTAGAGGAGAGTACCGTCGCAGCAGGCACCGGTCGAGGTCGAGATCGGAGATGAGAGCCACAAGTAGTAACAGATCCAGGTCAAGACGGCGACATGTGGGCCGCAGTGACAGTCGAAGCCGCAGTCGGGGCAGCAGTCGAGACCGTGATAGTGCGAGGAGGAGAAGGAGGAGTTCGCGCAGTTCAAGTCGAGGTCGGCGGTAATACGCTCTTCTGCAAGTTCAACGTTGTATTGGGCGTCGAGTGCTTGATGGCAATGGTTCACTCGCCTTCAAGGCTTGCGGGAACGCTCTCGTGTCGTACGCAATTTGCATGGCGATTAAAAGTCATAGCAAAGATCGCATGATCTGTACGTGGGAAACTTGACCTAGCAACAGAATCTGATGCGACTCATGGTATCGCGTTCTGCCGGCGAGCAGCAGCGAAATGATTGAAATGACGCGAGTACTACGTCATGTTCGTTAACATGTAAATCTCGATCTTCCACGTCGACCGACTTCAGACCTCCGCCGACGATGCGACCGCAACCCGGAAGGCGATCAGCTCTGCACCCTTGCGAGCAAACGAATGCACGCCCTTCACGACAGCGTGGGTCCGCTGGAGCAAGTCACCGCAGACGACCCGCAAGACAAACTACCACCTTCATTAAACGCAAATCTGTCGAAGTCTTGGAGCGCTTCATCCGCTGCTTCAGCGTCTCGACACGACGAACTCAACGCGATACTGTGCTCATGATGCGCTTCTCAATTTTGCCGTGGTGACTGCTGTCAGGTTGCCGACAACGCGATCGCTCAGTGGCAAGATGCGTGCGCTGCAACTTGTAAGGTTCAATGCGGCCGCTTGGTTGAGATGGTCTCAATAAACAGATCCTAGTCGTAGCGAAACCCAACTTGTGGAGGTGCTCATGACGTTGCGTGGTGACCTCAAACCAATTGCGTTTTTGCAGTTTACGAAACGTGCTGGACCCGTGATGTTCGACTGGTACGCAATATCTTGATCGACAGAGAGGACTGTATCGGCAATGGAACGTTTGGTAATGTCTATCAGTTCTGTTGCAGAATCCAGAGACCCCCACGACGTATATTTTGAGGCTGTACGGCATCGTTCACATCGGGCAGCTCCCAAATGTATGTGTTCGAGGACGCGGTGAATGGGAACCTGCTCGCTTGCTTTGGCCTTGATGAAACATGGGAGCTGATCACTCAACTGTGCGACTCGAATTCTAGCTCACGTCGGACACAATAATGAGGATTACCGAGCTGGCGAGGAATGGTGCAGGACCCGGTGTACTACTACTGTAGTACTTTGTACCATATTGTACAGGCACATCTGAAGCAACAGAAACAACTTGACGTCCTTTGTTTTCGCCTGCAACAACGGCATTTCCTATGACTAGTGTAACTGTCCACCAACACTACCCTTTGGACTAAAAAAATTGCGATAGTGATTGATCGAGTGGAATCAACGAGCTTGGGCCGTCGAGTATGGAGATTGATGTGCAATTCAACAACTCGCTGCCCGTCTCCCAGTTATGTACCAATTGGCTTTCGGTATCCATTGGTCGTTCATCTCCAACGCCATTGCTTTCCTCTTGCGTATTCACGCGAACATGAGCTTCATTCAAGTCGCCACTGCTCGTTGAACGGATTTCCTTCTCTGAACTCGTCGGTGAAACTTCTTCCTTCGCTTCGCAATCTGGTACATGCAATGGATCTTGATATTCGCTAGCGTCTCCACTTTCGGAGTGATTAGCTTTAACTTGGCTTGGTTTCATAATTTCTCCTTCGGCCGAGCCCTCACGCGGGGATTCGAGCAGTATACCCCTTTTCTCAGTAGGAGTGCTGTCTCGACGCTCACCTGGACCAAGTTTCGCCTCCGCTCTCGTCAAAGGTGAGATTGGCTGGGTTGCACTCTCAGGAATCAAACCTTTGACAATAGTGACGCCGGCAGAGCGCAGCGAAGATGGAAGTCGTTTGCACGGAAGAGGAATTTTAGTTTCACCTCGCGCCGGTCGCGGACGAGGACCAATCTTCAATGCTGCGATTGACTTCACTTCAAAACCTGTAGCTTGGGCTTTCTTCATGCTTGAAGCCGCAGGCATATTACCTGCTTTTAGTTTTCCATCCAGCACTACGCTGCCACGCAACGCTGAATTCCGTCGTCGAGACACATCTACAGGCCTCTTTCCGCCAGCATCTGTTGCAAGCGTCGAATGCAGACTAGCAAGGACAGCGTGCTGTTCCAATAGCTGCCGCTTCACACCTTCGTTCTGCTTCTTGAGTTCTGCGCAAAAATCTACAATCTTTGAAATGTCCCCAGGGTCGGCTGCAACATTTTTCAGCACTGGGGTTTGACCGGGATCGACTTCATGTTGGTTCGACACCGCCGCCAACTTCACATCATCCAGTCTATCGTGTAGCTCTAAACCTGCCACAAATTCCTCACGAGTCTTGCTGTCTGACCCACGCTCAGTATCCTCCTCGTCACTCCTAGACCCACGACGACTTCGAGACCGCTCTTTCTCCAGATGTTCCTGAGCCAGTCGCTGCATCATAAACAGCAAGAGATAGCGGCAGCAATTACGAACAAACAGCAGTGGATTCTATCCGCCGTTTTTGATCCACGCACCTTCTTCTCCTCGATCTGATCCTGTAGCCCCTTGAGATACTCGTCCTTCGACTGCAGCTGCTGAAACCTTCGTCTCCCTCTCACCACCTGACTGTTCTCATCTCCTTCGCTGCATGCGGCAGCTCGTTCAAACTCTAGGACGCTCCGAACCGGCTGCGCGTCGCCTTCTTCCTGCTGCGGCGCGCTCTGCGACCGCCTCTGTGGGGCTCCAAGTGGCGCATCTCCTTCTCCTCCCTCACTTCGCCGCTGCTGCCGCTCTTTCTCGCGGATCTGCTGGTCCAGCGCGTCCCTCCACTGCGCTGGTGAGAGCTGCTGCACGCCCCGGCGCCCCATGACAGTCCCTTCAAGATCGAACTGATGTCCGGAACACTACTTTATGTAAATCACGCAGCTATACTCCCATTGGTGAAAATTAATCGGTGGCGCCGCCCCAATGTGCGCCTCACATACCAAGCCGAGATGCCGCTGTACAAGCAGGTGCTGCTGACGAACCTCAAGTCTCCGCCCAAGGATGTGGCGCGCGTGTTCCAGGACTGCGCGGCGCTCATCACGTCCCAAGGCGGCGTGATCCGCGCCACGGAGAACCGCGGCGAGAAACGTCTGGGCTACGGCATCGAGGACCGCCGGTGGGGCGCACTGCAGCGCCACTACGAGGGGAAACTCGTGGTGCAGCAGTTCAACACGTCGCCCGCCGTGCTGCAGGAGGTGGAGGCCAAGCTCAAGAACAGTTTCCCTATCATCCGCTTCCAGACGTTCAAGGTGCGCGACCCCGTGGACAAGCTCATGAATACGCGCATGACGCTCGAACAGGCGCAGCTGTTGCTCAACCCCGCGGCCAAGGCCAAGGCCGTACAGGCCGCCAAGGAGGCCAAAGACGCGCGCCGCCCGCGTGACAGCAGCCTGCCCGACGTCAAGCCCGAGGACCTTTTCGACCTGGACGACGAGAGAGAGGCCGCCCAGTTTAAGCAGTACGTGCCCGACTGGAAGCGCGACGCGCTCTTCGAGCCGGACGTGCCCGCGCACCTCAAGGACAAGGAGGAATAGGCTGCACATGTTGCAGCAGCAACGTGGGCTCCTTTGTGTGGGTAGAAATAGAGAGAAACCTCAACGACAGACCAAGTGAATTGCGCCTTTTATTACTGAGACTTAGTTCAATCCAGCAGCCCGTCCGTTGTAGTGTCTTGTGTCTTGCAGCCGTTCCCAGCAGCCACAACCGTCCTGTTCTGTTGCTTGTCGGCCGCTACTTGGTCTTCTGCAGCTCCTTCCGCAGCTGGTTGCAGAACTCGTCGTCGGCCTCGTCGACGTCCCAGTCGTCCTGCCACTGCTGCTTGATGTGCGCCTCCTTCTCTTCCGCCTGCGCGTTCCAGTCCGCGTCCTCGAACTCCTCAAACTCATCATCCTCCTCCGTCACCACCACGAGCGCCGGCACCTTCTCCGCCTGTGTCGCCTTACCCGCCTTCTTGTCCGCCGGCTTGCTCATCGTCGTCTGTATTTTTTGTATGAAGATCTCTCACCGAGGGCGAGACAGAATAATGAAGTGGTGCACACTTTACGCAACATTCGTCAGGTGGTCCACATATAGCGCAACATCCGCCGTATTGAGCTTCAAACTGCTTGCGTATCATCATTCGCGCACTCGTCTCCTTGGTCGCATGTGGCTCTCGTCCTTCGCTTCCTCCGCTGCAGATGACGGATCCAGCGGGCAGCTGCACGCTGTGCGCGCGCATGTGTGGAGTGCGCGTGGTGGATCTTCTTTGGGCTCCGTGGATGACGCGCTCACGCTTGTGGCCACGTCAGATCTGTCGTTGCTTCGACGCCTGCGAGTGGTGCACGACTCGTTCGTGACGCTCCAGTTCCAAGAACACAGCCACGTAGCTAGACTGCGTTTGTTGCCGCAGGTCATAGAGAACTCAAGTGATCAGGAGCAAGTTGCCGGTGCCGAGGCTAATGCGGAATCGGACGAAGTGGGGGTGGGGAACGTGACGCTCTCGCCGCTTTTGGCCTTCAACCTCGGAATCCCGTTACACTCGGTCACTGGCAGCCACGTTACTGTATCAGTACGTTGGCAAGCGGGTCGTGTGATTTCCATGGATACTTACTGGAGTATGTTTTGTTGTTACAGTTGTTCATTCGTGCTGCGTTGCCTCAAGAGCTGGGACTTGCAGTGGAGCCATCCGTGCCATTCCGTCGCAAACATCAAGAGCAGCCTGCGTCCGCTTCGTATGCAATGATCGCACCACTTTTGATTTCGAGCCTTTCGTGTCGCCAACATGCTCTGATGCAGCAACGAGATGGGCTGCTCGACGCCATTCGAGCCTATTTTGCAACACCAAAAGTGCTGCAAGTCGGAGATGTTTTCGCCGTGGAGCTGCGCGAGACGACGCAGTCTCATGTCTCCAACGAGAACGAACGGTACAAGGCCAACTACGTACCTTACAAGTGCGTGGAGGTGCCTGCTGCCTGTATGCTGTCAAAAGACGGGGTTCCTACGGGGGCTGTGACGGAGCTCATGCCGCCCAAATTGGACCTCAACACTTCGCTCCTGTTTTTCCGAGTTGAGAAAATAGACGGAGACAACAAAAATGCATTGGCCTTGACCGTGTCGGATGCGACAGAGCTCATGCAAGGCTCGTCGACGTCCGCTCCGTCACCGGATGAAGCTACGATCAAGCACTTCATGGCGCAGAGTAGATATCGCGGAGCTGCTACGCCGTTTGACTCGCCACTGCCATCAACCATCCAGCAGAAACTGTACGAAGTGGTGTACCCGGCTCAGATGTGTGAAATCCCCGTGTCGGTGCTGCTCAGCGGTGCTCGAGGAGTCGGCAAAAAGACCCTTGTCCACCAAGTAGCGAAGCAGTTGGGTGTGATCACTGTGGAGGTGCCATTCACTGACCTGACAGGGCAGTCGGATCTCCACTTGCTGGAGAACGTGCGAAATCAAGTCTCCAAGGCCCAAGCACTGTCGCCATGTCTCCTTTATATCAGCCACCTCTTCCCAGTCGAAAAGGATAACGAGGAGGCGGAGTTGCGGATCGGTGCCGTCTTCTCCGAGTGCATTCGCTCACTCAGTCAAAACCACCACAGCATCCCGTTGATCGCGTGTGTCGAAGACGTGAATGAAGTGCCCAAGTTTATCCGCCAGTGCTTTCTGTATGAAATGCATCTCGAAGCCCCCGACCAGCCCAAACGACTTGACTTCTTGCAGCACATGGCAGCGTCGATTGAACTTAGTGAGGATGTGGACTTGAAGGAAGTTGCCCAACTAACTGCGGGGCGGACGTATGGAGAGCTTTCAGCGATGCTGGCAGATGCTGGAAGCCTTGCGATTGAACGAATTCTCGGTGACGAGACTGACACCAGTGCGCAATCCTTAGAAGATTTGGTGTTTACAGACTCTGATGACCTCCCGGATCAATGCTCTGTATCGGCAAAGGATATGGAGGAAGCTGCCCAGAGTCAGCAAGCACAGGCATCGTCAGCGAATATTGGCAACGCCTCCATTCCGAATGTGAAATGGACAGACGTGGGCGGCCTAGAAGATGTGAAGGACGAAATCCTAGACGTCGTACAGTTACCGATCAAGCACCCGGAGCTTTTCGCTAGTGGTGTACGTCAGCGATCCGGTATTTTGTTGTATGGGCCTCCTGGCACGGGAAAGACGCTGTTGGCTAAGGCCATTGCAACCGAGTGCAACCTCAATTTCCTAAGTGTGAAGGGACCGGAACTGCTGAACATGTACATCGGAGAGAGTGAGAAGAATGTACGGCAGGTTTTTGCAAAGGCTCGCAGCTGTCGGCCTTGCATTCTCTTCTTCGATGAACTCGATTCGCTTGCACCGATGCGCGGGCGCGGTTCAGACTCTGGTGGTGTCATGGATCGCGTGGTCTCGCAGCTCCTTACTGAGATCGATGGACTTAGTGGCGGCGGCAACGACCAAGTTTTTGTAATTGGAGCCACAAACCGCCCGGATCTACTGGAAACGGGACTGCTGCGTCCAGGTCGCTTTGATCGATTGTTGTACCTGGGCATTTGCAACGAGAAATCGGCACAGCTGAAGGTTCTCAAGGCGCAAACTAGAAAGTTCACGCTGGCAGAGGATGCTGACCTGGAAGCTGTCGTGGAGCACTGTCCGACCAACTTTACGGGAGCTGACTTCTACGCGCTTAGCTCTAGTGCACTAGCAGCTGCACTCAAGGATCGAGTCGAGGCTCTCGACCAGCAACTTGGTATGAATTTCGTACTTATACATTTGGGGTGGCAAGTGGTTTGACTGACCTGTTCTGATATGTGTGCGGTATTTCAGAGGAAATCAACGCGGAGGACTGCTACTCGTCAAGCCCCATGACAGTCCGCCTTCTTCTTAATCGATTGTCGCCTGAGGAGCTACGAGTGCCCGTCAGCCAAGAACACTTCATGAGTGCGCTTTCGCAGGTTGTTCCATCTGTATCACCCGCAGAGATCCAGCATTATGAGAACCTGAAGAAGCAGTACAGCTCGAGGCAAACGTGACTGCACGAAAGAGAGAACGAATCCTGATGTACCACACCCTCCTTGCAGCTGTCGAGGCAAGGCTGTTTGGAGGAACATGTGTACGTGAACTGCAGTCTATGCCGAGACGCTAAACTGCACTTCAATATCGATCGGATGTTGTTGATTATTTTTCCATTGCTCCAGGTGTTGCTGCCTTTTCAGCCATCGAATGACGTGTGGCTGGTTCGAACAGCGTGAGTCGGTTCATATGATTATTGCATGAGTCTTCCAGGGTGAGCGACCAGCTTTGGCATGTAAAGGGAGAGGCAGTCGAGAATGCGTTTTCGTGGGAGGGTGGGTTCACAACTATATTTGCTCTGCACTGCACAGCAAATACCGAGCATCCAGTCGTCTTCCCAGCTCCACGTCCGCCATGGTTCGCTTCATCAGCTTCATTTCTGTCTGCGTTCTTGCTGTTTGCTCAGCTGCAGCTACCGCATCGCACGACCAGACTTGGCAAACCCAGTTCTACAGCAAGATCAACGTAATGCCGAAGGCATCAGGAGACTGCTCCGTGTGCTTCTACGAGCAGAAGAACTATGCCGGCTCCAATTTTTGCGTTGGTAAGCGCGACAAGAGCTGCACCAAGGCCAATCCCATCAGCGCACCGGGTACGATCGAAAGCATCAAGTTCGGGAAGGGCTGCGATCTCGTCGTGAATGTGCGAGTGTCCGACGCGCCCTACGATCAACACGTCGATGTGATCTCGGCGGATGTAGCGAACACGGGCTACAACTTGTCTTCCGATCACTCGGTTCAAGAACTCTACGTGGAGGAGGCTGGCCATGCATGTCTCCTGGGCGCCACTCTTACAATCAACAGCTACGGTCTCTGCTACACGGAGAACGTCCCTGCTGTTGACGACAAGTATCGTAACGCGGTCACTGAATTAATGCTTTTCAAGTCGGCTGAGAAGGACTTTGACGTGATCGCCTACGAGAACGACAACTACAACAGCCTTGAGCAGACCCCAGATCAGGTAGCCGTCTCCAAGGGGGACACTAAGGGTACGTCCCATCGTTTTACTGGTTACAGCAAGAACTTGGAAACGGGACAAAAAGACAGCGCGACGGGGATGAAGAAGAGTATGCAGTACAAGGTGCGCTCCATCAAGTTTGTCTCCCCGGAAGATGTCTCCAATCCTGGATCTGTTGCTCCTGCGCCGTACTCGACCTAGATCTGTTAACGAGTCAAAGTATACTTGTCGTTTTTGCATCTAAAGTGTGTCGATCTTGATTGTCTTTCCAAGTTATCGGCCACACGGCAGTTTAATTATTTGGTGCCTCGTGATTAAATAGTCATCAAGTCTACTCGATGCCATACTTGCGCTGTACATTGTCTTTCGGATGCTCCGTGACGATCTCCGAGCGCTGTTTACTCCAGACCAGTCGCGGTGGGATCCCGGCGCTGTCGAAAAGATGTGCGTTGGGCACACGGCTCGCCAGGCGACGGAAATTGCGTGTTATCAACGACGAGGCCTCGTCGATGACCGATCGCGGGACGTCGCGGCCGTATCCGCTGCTGCGCTTGTCAACTCGCTTATAAGCCTCCACTATCGGGATATCTAAGCAGACAACGTGAACGTCAAAGCCTGCTGCCTTCACCTGATCAATAGTGCGGGCGTAACTGGTGAAGCTCTTGCCGCTGCCGTGTAGAATAATATTCTTGCGCGACATGATGGCGCTGTGAAGGTTTTTCTTGAGGATGAAGCGGGCCTCGTCGCGGCAAAGTTGGTATCGCGTCTGCGGACCAGGCAAGAGCTTGGCTCGCAGCTTGGACGTGACTTTACCGGCTTCAGGGTCGGTGACGCTACGACTTTCCGGCTCATTGCCCAGCCCCACGTTGAGCATGGCATGGTAAAACTCCGGCAGTAGCGCGATGACATCATCAACGTCGAAGTTAACGAAATCTTGCAGCGTTAGCTGCCCCATGAGATCGAGATGGCTCAGCATGGTAGACTTACCCGATCCAGGGATGCCCAGCAGAAGCACAAACTTGGGCACGGTCAAGTCCTGCGGCGCAGAGGAGTACAACTGCTGTGCGATGCGAGCATGCAATCGCAACCGCTTGGATGAAAAGTAGCCTTGGTCGTTCGTGTGTAGCTGGAATGTGGAGGTAGGCGGCAGCGGCGTCATGACGTCGGCATCTAGTGGGTCTGCCTCCGAGCTCATTACGCTCGGGTTCGCGTTCTTGTTCATTTGTCGCAGCACAGACGCGGTGCCTTCACTCACGTGATCACCACCTCCTTGAATCTCACTCGTTACCTTGGCAGGATCCGCAGTGGTCGACTCGTTGTCTGTGGGTACAACCAGCAAATTCTCGACTTCCGACGCGACCTTGCGCCGGAACGAGTCAATGCTCTCTGGGTCCAAGGTCGAGTGCGACGTATCCAAGAACACGGGCCCACACGTCTGCGTCTCGACGATCTGGAAGCCTGCCTCTGTGAGCGTGCCCAAGAACTGGATGATCTTGTCCGGCTCATCGGCGAGCGTCAAGAACTGCGTCGCGGAGGCTGCGCTGCTGTGGGAGTACGGGACGTCATCCCCGTCAAAGTGTTCGTCGTCCATGGCCACGAGCGGCTCGTCACTGGCTGCGTCCTGCTCGTCATGCGGGACGACCAGATCGGCATCGAATTCGTGCAGCACCCGCAGCAGTTGCGGCTGGCGGCGCGAGTCTCGTCGGATCTGCAGCAGCAGCTGCGAGCGCAGCAGGAGCTGCTCGTTGGCCACGCAGAAATTGACGGTCGTGAGGTGGAAGAAGGTGACGGCCACGAGCGCGCGCAGCCGCTTCTTGAGCGCCGGCAGCTCGCGGTCGCGCAGGAAGCACGAGATGGTGACGCGCGAAAGCTCCGGCACGACGGTGGAACGCACGCAGAGGCCTGTGATGTTCTGGTCTGCGTAGCCAAACACGTCCGCGATCTGGGCCAGTGTGCCTGTGCAATATATTGTAATACATTGCGTGGTTAACGCGTATGTATAGGGGATATATGTCCAGGAAGACAATACTGTACCTGGCCGATTGACCACCAGCGCTGAGATGATCCGTTCTTCGAGTCCGTCACTGGGTTTGGAGGACGCGGCGCTCTTGACGGAAGAGCAGCAGTAGCGCAGGGATACGTCGCGGGCGAAGGCGCAGACGGAGGGCGCGAGCCGCCGTGCCTGCCGAAGGATCATGCTGGTGGTCGGCTACGGTCGACCTCAACATGGAAGATGGTGTGGTGCACATTTGATATGAGGTGGTGGACATGACATTGGATCTTCTGGTCGATTATCTAATTGACTGCAAGTGTATGTCGGCGAGCGACAAATAGACGCTTGCCGACAATAGGGCAACGAGAATTGAGCAGGAATCGAGTTAGCGCCAGCTCTTCTTCGCTCCAGGCAAGCGATGACATGCGGTCGCGGAGTCCAGCAGCGGCATCGCTCGCTCGAGACATGCCGCCAAAAAGACTTGGCGCCACTTTTGATGTGTGTAGTCAGTCCACTTAGATTCTCGGAGCTGCAGTCTTCGACTTGCTTGCAGCATGCCCTACAGCAGCACTGTGTATTATACCAATGCAGGTCGTCGCATTCAAGAGAGACCCTCTTGCTTGCAGTGTTTCAACGAACAAGCAAGAGGTGCAGCCGTTCAATTTGCACCCCAAATAGTCCGAAATTGGTTAACATGTAGTTTGCCGCAGTTTTCCCAGCAAGTTTCAATGAGGTCATCGATATCGTAGTGCAAGACGTTGAGCAAGTTACAAGTCCAGCAGTGTCCAGGTGCCGCCGATGGCAACAGACTCGCAACCTCGCGGGTGCTGCAATCAGGGCTCAAATTCGCACTTAACGTTTTTTTCTGGCTTTCTTTTCTCTTGTCGGCCTCCCGCTTGCTCGGGCGAAAGAGTGTGGAAGTGACGGGGGGAAGCGCAAGGGTAGGAAGCGAAGAGGAAGCAGCGGAAGCGGAGGAAGGCGCTGCATCACCCCGCAGAGGAGAGAGACAACCGCCACCAGCGGCCATGAACCCCGACCTCATGACGGTGCTGAGCATGCGTCAGAAGGAGATGTCCTACCACCAACTCGCGCTCAAACCGCCGTCGCCCCCGTCCGCAGACGCGCTGGGGCTGCAGCCGACGGCCTTGGAGCAGTTTGGCTTCACGTGGCGTTGGATCGTCGACGTGTCGACGCACTTTGCGCTGCAGCGGCAGACGGCGCACTTCGCCCACCAGTACGCGCAGGTGCTGCTCAGGCGCCGCGCCGCTGCGTCGCTGGACCAATGGGACAACGCACGCCTCGTGCAGCGGCAGCTGCGTGTGCTGGGCCTCGCCTGCGTCTTCATGGCCGCCAAGATCGAGGAGGTGCACCCGCCCAAGGCTGCCGACCTCGTGGCCTTTTTGGCGGAGAGGGGCGGCACCCAATTGGCGGCGGACGATCTCGCACGGCTCGAGGTGGATTACGTTGTGGTAGGAAGCTGTACCTAATTGTAGTTGTAGAGAGCTTATGGTGTCCTTATGACGCACAGATGGCTGATTTTTGTATTCTTGTTGTGATGATTGCCAGGAGCTGCAGTGGAACCTGCACCCGACGACGCCCTACGCATGGCTGCTGTTCATGGTGGCCGGCGGATCGGCCGACCAGCGCCCGCTGGACACGATGGGGGACTTTGTCAACCCGGCGCGCAACCCGTCGGGCACCAAGGAGCTGTTCGTGAACGCCATTCGGCTCGTGGATATCGCGCTGCTCGACTACCAGGCCATCGAGTACTGGCCCAGTGTGCTGGCGGGCGCCGCGCTGCTGCTCGTGGACCCGGCGCTGGACTTCATGTTCGTGGCGCAGTTCCTGCAGCTGGACCCCAATGTGCTCTGGGAGTGCAAGTCGTGGCTCTATGCCATGGCGTACGGTGTGTGCGACCTGGAAGCCGCGAGTACGCAGGCCAAGGACCGCTGGGCCAAGGTGCCGGCGGAGGAGCTGCTGTTCATTCAGTCCCAGGTTGTGGTGCCGAGCCACCTCGTCTGCGGCCTCCTGCGTCCGGACAACCTGGTGGATCTCTATTCCACTGGCATGAACACGCCGCTTGGAAAGAGCTACGGCTTTGAGACGTGCCCGTCGCCGTGCTCTCCGAGTGACAACTATGCAGTGGTGGCACCGCCTCCGACGTGCCTGTGCAAGGGCAGCTACCACACTTGCGGTGGGGAAGAGACTCCGGGCCCACACGTCTACCACTTCAAGTACGGCTGGCAAGGAATCGAAACGGGGCTCATGACGGAGCCGAACTTCGGGGACCAACAAGAGCAACGACTGCAGTACCCATAAGCGGGACTAGCTGAAACGACGGTGGAAGAGAGAGGCACAAGAGGAGAAAAGAACGAAAAACGGTGGGGATGCAAGGACAGTGGAGTGGAAACAAACAAGGCGCGTGATCTTGATTGAGACAAGGCGGCGAGCAAGCTAGTGATCTACACTAATGGCTCACTCGCTAGCTCGCTGCCGCATTTTTCCTGAGGAAAAGAAGGTGGAGATAACACAAAAATCAAAACAGACCCGGCAAGGCCTCGCACGAGGAACCCGCCGGCTAAAAGCCTCGGGCAAGACAACAACCAACTGAAAACATGACCGAACAATGGCAACCGACTGGGGCGTTAGAAGAAGCACGTGGGTCAATCTGCAGCCTCTTCTTTTTGGGAAACACGTTGGTTGATGAAGCAAACCAAACAGCGCACAACGATTTACACTACAGAACGAAGGCGACAATGCTCCAAGCCTCGGTTTGGGCAGTATTGAAGAGCAATTCTTGCCACGCTCACGAGATGCCCGCTTCGGTCTCTTCGTCTATATGATGAGCGTTTTCATACTATCACGACGGCAATCATAACACCAAGCACTCGATTTTCAGGTGAGAAGTCGAAATGATTATGTAAGGTGCACGGTGAAGTTGGCAAGATTGCCGAGCCTAAACCTTTTTATTTACACATGTGACGTTTTTTTGTTTCTCGTTTTTGGGAGAAAGCGATATGAATAGTGACCCTTCTTGTTTTGCCAGGTTTCGAGGGATTCAATGAAAAGCGGTACTGTTTTGACAAGACATAGTTATTTGTTTCTCGCATTAAACCCACGAAGCTTAGGCGTTGATAGCTGGTGGCTGGAAAACAGCGGATATTTGCAGCTTCGAGTGCTTTTTCGCCCAAAAGCCTGTTCTTTTGCTGGCAGCACCTACAGCTGGCAGTAACACACCAGTCCACGCAGCAGCGTTCAACTTCATCTGTGCCCGACGAGCGTGCTCGGCCTCTTCTTCTGCAGCACGACGCTCGCGCTCCTCGCGCAGACGCACTGCCTCGGTCATCTCCAACTTTTGCAGCTTGCGCCGACTCCGTATCTCAGCCTCACGCAATGCATCGTCCGTAGCTGCAACGGCAGTGCGACGCCTCTTCTCCGTACGCGCCATTTCCTCTTCGCGTCTTGCACGCTTCCGCCGCTTCTCTTCAGCCTTGCGCTCTTGCTTGTTCATGCGCTCCATGTTCGGTCTACTTGGCATGAGCTGCAATTTGACACGGGTAGCCGTCGCATCAAAAGTACCAGCATCCTCTCGCGAGCCATTTCCGCCACCGACAACTACCGTCCCAGACACAGAGGTTGCAGAAACGACAGTTGCAGTTGAGGCAGGCGCAGCGCCGCTTGATCCGTGCGAACCAGATGTAGTGACACCTTCGCTTGATCGCTGTTTGCCGCTCTTGTGATGGTGCTTGTGGTGGTGCTTGTGTCCTGATTCGCTGTCTGCGGAAGAGTGGTGGTGGTGCTTGTGGGATTTTTTTTCGCGCTCGCCGCTTACCTCCGAGGTATCGCTCCGCTTCCGCTTCGAGTCGCTCATGCGTTCCTTGCGCAGCAGCTCACGACGCCGAGTCTTCTCGGTCACCTCAAGCGTTACATCACCCCACAAATCATCCACTACAGCCAGCATGTGCACTGCTGCTGAATACACGCTCCATCCCTCGCGGTTTTTGTCAGCACGGTTGTAGGTCATTGCATTCTCGAAGGTCAACCGCACGTCCCGAATAAATTCGCCATGCATCTTGTACTCGTATTCGTTCAGTTTCTCCGCAATAGTCGTCAAGTCCATCGGCGTCTTAATAATATCAAAGTAGTCCGGCGACAATGCGGGAAACAGAACGCGCACCGGCTTACGGAAAGGCCAGCAGTTCTTGTCATGCTTCTGGCTGTTTAGCACCCGCAGCAATTTTTGGCACTCCTTTGCCTTGAGCTCCACTGGCACTGTGCTCACGAATTCTGCCCGCTCACGCCTCAACTGGTCGCGCTTTGAGCGACTCTGCTCTTCTGGGACTTCCGGCGTCGGAACAATCTGCAGTTCGGCGCAGAGCGAGTCAAAGTACCACAGCAAATGTGCAGACATTCCGCGCACCTGAATCGACGCTGGGTCTTCAGCACAATTGAATTTGACGGCGTTCTGAAAGATGAGCCGACCTTTTCGCAGGAACTCGGCCTGGTTTAGCGTGTGTGCGTGGAGCTGCTCGCGCAATGTGCGCAAGTCCATCGGCTCAGCAATCAGGCTTCTGTACTCCGTTGCGAGATGCGGGAATACCTCCAACAACGGGTGGTTGAAGTGCAGCTTACCCACCTGCTCAATCTTGCTCAAACGGTTTAGAACACGGTCACAGGCAGTCTCCCAGGAGTTGAGGTCCGACTTCTTGTGCTTCTTGCTCTTTTTGCTCGACATTGAGCTAGACGCAAGATGAGGTTCCACCAATCCTCTTTTCGAGGCGATTGCTGCTGTACTTGCGGGTACCGTCGGCTTGATGGCGGGAGTTGAAACCGCAGCAGAGACAGCTGGGGACAGCGCGTGTGCCGACACTGTGGTAGGCGAAGTCAATGGGATGGAAGCTGGTTGGGCAGCCAATCCAGCACCCTGAAAATATGCACGATTCACGGGAATGTTAGTCAAATGACAGAAATGGGCATCATCACAGCCCTTACCTGGGTAGCAGAGCCTGAAGCCTTGGTCCGGTCTTTCTTGTCCTTCTTGTCGCGCTTTTTATCCTTGTCACGCTTTTTCTTCTTCTCCTTCTTTTCCTTCTTCTCTTTTTTGCGTTTTTCCTTCATTTCCTTGCGCAGTCTTTTAGCTTCTTCAGGAGTAAGTCCTGCTACGTTGATAGTGCTAGCAGGAGGTAACTCCTTACCTATCGCTGATGAAGAGACTGCAACAGGCACTGCCTTCACTTGAGCAACGGGCTTTAGCGAAGCGATTGGAATTGCTGTTGAAGCATCCACGGGCTCTGTCTTCAATGAGTTTCTACTGCTGGGCGATTCCATTTCCCTTTTCAGGTCACGAGAGGAGACAACACTACGGGACACGGCCGCAGACGCAGTTGGCTCCTGTCTCTTGGTCGGAGAGGGGGCGGGGGATTTCTTCATTGGCTTGTGGAGAGATAAAGACCCCGTGCCAGCATTATGCATTTTAGCTTCGGGCGCACGCGTTAGTGTCGGGACCGCTGGCTTGGGTTGAGTTATACCCAGAGACGATGAAGCTGACGCGACCTGGGTTGAGTGAGTTGGCGTTTGAATCGGTCCATTTATCATGCCGTCCAGAGGACCTAGCTTCTCGTTGCAAAGCTCTACAAAGTAATTGAGCAGGTTTGTGGCCATCGCTCGGATGTCGGCGCCTTCCACCGGGTCACTGTTGTACTTGTGACAATTCGAGAATATCAAGTGGACGTCGGCACTGAACTCGTCGACACTGCCGTACCGATCGCTTTTCAATTTGCGCTCGATTTTAGCGAAATCCATGGGCTCCGAAACAATTGTCAGGTAATCCGGGTACTTGGTTGTATCGACAGCAGTCAAAAAGGGCCCAGCCGTTTTGATTTCGATCCCGCGGAAACCCTTCATCTTGTGCCCTCGCAGCTGCTTCATTATACCCAAGCAGATATCTTTTTCCGGCAAACCTCCGCTCGCCTCGCGAGTCTTCGACGACTTTGACGATTTTGATGACTTCGACGACGACGACTTCTTCTTGGTCTTCTCATGCTCACCTCCAGATGTACTAGGCACGGGAACCGATGACAGTTGTGTAGTGGAAGAGTGTGTAGAAGCCGAGGCGGACTTGACCTTCGACGACGATGACGGAAAGGATCGTTGTTTTTCCCTTGCCGAAGAGCTGCTCACGGAAGAAGCGAAGATAGCGCTTCGTGTGTGTAAAACGCGAAGCAAAGTTTCCGCAGACTCACAGTACGTCTGTCCCTGGGGATCTGGCCTCCAGTACCGGATGCAGTTGTCAAAAACCAATTTCATGCCCGCCGTAAATTCTGAGACGTGCTTGTACTCCCCCAGATGTAGCTTACTCGACACCGTGCCGATATCCATTGGATCCTTGACCGTTTTGTAGTAGTTGTACGGAATTTGGTCTGGTGAATCATAGTACGACTCAATTGGATATTTGAACCACTGCGCTGTTTCCTGCCCATCCGTGCGGTGAGCAAGGATTTCATGGATGATCTGGTGGCATTTCCACCGTTCTGCAATACCTGGCCATGTGCCGCCAATCTTGGCAAATTGGGTTTCGAAAAGCTTCATAAGGGTGACGGCATGATTCCGCATCACTTTGCTCAGAATCACGTCGCTATTGTACACCAGGCAGTTCGAAAAAATCAACCGCATGTCGTAGGCAAACGCATCAATGGTACCGTAGCTCCCGCTACGAAGTTTCTTCTGGACGCCATAGAGGTGCATTCGGTTCGGAACTTTGACACGGTAGTCCGGGAAATGCGTCAGGTCCACTGGTTGTAGGAACGGCGCAGCGGGACTGATCGCTCCTTCCTTATACTTGACCAGCTTCATCAACAGCAAAAGACATTCTGTCACCTCCGCATCCGACATCTTTGCTCCAGGAGGAGTCGAGAGGGTCTGCACCACCTCTCGCTTCACAGCCACACTATTGTTCTGTGGAATAGCTGCAGAACTAGCTGTCGGCATGGACGACTCGCTCTTAGGGACCGCCACGACAGCCTTGGATGTCTCCTTTGTCAATAGATCACTGGAGGACACGCCACCGCTCTCGTGCTCACTGCGGTGAGATTTCTTTTTGCTCTCGCCGCTGGTGGAGCTCGAGTGCCTGTGCTCTCTGTCCTTGCTCTTCTTCTTGGATTTTTTGGACTTTTTCTCCTTCTTGCTGTGCTTGTGTCTGTGCTTGCTGCTTTCCTCGCCTTCTTCTCGATGGTGGCTGCTACTGCTGTGGTGGTTGTTGTGATGGTGCGAGGAGGAGGACGAGGAGCCCGCACCTTCTGCATCCCCATCGGCCTTCCTCTTAGCCTCTCGGTGGGCTGCTTTGGCCTCGTCGTCCGCCTTGAAAACGCTCTCGATGGCCTTGGCGTAGGCCGTCTCGAAGACCCGCAGCAGATGCTGCGCCGCCGCGTAGACGGACCCTTTGACATCCTGGTCGGCCTTGTTGTACACCAGCGCGTTTTGGAAGACCAGTCGAACGTCCCTCGCGAACTTCTCGTGCGACTTGAAGCGGCAGCGTGACGGCTTGACGCCCAAATTTTTCTTGATGGTGCCCAGGTCCATGGGCCGTTTGATCACCCGCTCGTAGCCAGGGATCTCCACGGGCGTCATGAACACCCACGACCAGCTCTCCTGCACGCGCGGGTTCGTCAGCAGCTCCAGCAGCCGCCCGCACTCGGCGTGCGCCGTCTCCGAGATCATCGCCGGCGGAATGTGACAATCACTCTCGTTCTCCCTCTTTCAACGCAAATTCGCATGTGGAGATAAACTGAGCGATCACTGGTCAGACGGCATTCGATTGGTTGAAAAGGTTTACTTCAGCCAATCGGAACCGAATCAATACAAAAAGGGGAAGCAGCAGCACCAAGAGGAGATGGCGTCGGCCGGTGGAGAACGCTTGTCCAGCAGCGACTTCAAGAAGAAGCAAGAGATTGAGGAGGCGCGCAAGAACGGTACGCTACCGCCCGAGCAGGATGCGGACGGCAACCTCATCAACCCGCACAACCCTGAGTTCATCAGCAAGCGGCCGTGGTATCTGGGCGACTCGGGGCCGTCGCTCAAGCACCAGACGCTGCAGCACCAGGCACACCTTCTGTCCATCCAGGAGGCGGACGAGCTCTATATCAAGGGCAGGAAGCAGCTCACAACCACCGCCAGACAGCGCAAGTGGCGCAAAGGGGCGTGCAAAAACTGCGGCGCCATGAGCCACAAGACGAACGAGTGCGTCGAGCGACCGCGCAAAGTCGGCGCCTGGAAGACCAACAAGGACCTCCAGAGTGACGATGTGGTCGTGGACGTGCGCTCTGAGAAGTTCGGGAAGCTCGCATTCGACGCCAAGCGCGACCAATGGCTCGGCTACGACCCCAGAGAGCACGCCAAGACAATCGAGCGGTACGAGAAGGTGGACGAAGCCCGGAAGATCAAGCGCGCGGAAGAGATCAACCAGAAACTCAAGGAGTCGGCGGACAAGAAGAAGAAACCACGCGGGAAAACTAAGGACAGGGAGGAAGGCAACTCGGGCTCGGACTCGGACTCGGACTCGGACTACGAGTCGGACATGGAGTCCGAGGACGAGGAGTTCCGTGACCATGACGAAGGTCCCATGTTTACGGACCGTGTGGCCCGCCAGGGAGGTGTGGGCGGTGCGCAGATGAAGACGACGGTGCGGAATTTGCGAATCCGGGAGGACACGGCCAAGTACCTGCGCAACTTAAACCCGAACTCGGCTTACTACGACCCCAAGACGCGATCCATGCGTGATAACCCCAATCCGGAGCTGAACCCTGAAGATACAGCTTTCGTTGGAGACAACACGGCACGTTTCACGGGTGACGCGCAGAAGTTGGCGTCTGCGCAGCTTTTCGCGTGGGAGGCGTACTCCAAGGGCACAGATATCCATCCGCTTGCAAACCCTTCGCAAGCCGAGTTCCTCAAGAAGCAGTACGAAGAGAGGAAGGCTGCGTTGGAGAAGGAAAAAAGTCGCAAGATTCTAGACAAATATGGTGGCCAAGAGCACCTGGAGGCGCCACCCAAGGAGCTTCTGCTGGCGCAGAGCGAGCACTACGTGGAGTACTCACGGGACGGTCGCGTCGTCAAGGGTCGTGAACGAGCACCTGTGCGCTCCAAGTACGTCGAGGACTCTTTCGAGAACAACCATACAAGCATTTGGGGCTCGTGGTTTGACCGCAGTGAAATGGCCTGGGGGTACGGCTGCTGTCACTCAAAGGTCCGCAAGTCGTACTGCACAGGCGACGACGGAAAGAAGGCACTTGAAGAGGCCAAGTCGGTCAACGCGGATCGGCCTATGCTCACGGCGCCTGAGAAGCTTGAACCTGGACAGACCGACGCGCAAGCAGGTGGTGTCATCAGCAAGCGCAGCGAAATGTACGGCGAGAATATTGCTCCTGAGCTGGATGAAAAGAAGCTCAAGAAGGCCATCAAAAAGGCAGCCAAGGAGAAAAAGAGGCAGGCGGAGCAGGATGACAAGAAGCGCAAGTACAACTCCATGGGCAATTACGAGGTGAACGCAGAGCAGATGGAGGCCTACAAGTTGCTCAAGTCTCGAGGCGAAGACCCCATGGCGAACGTTCTCGGGAACGACGTATTACTTGAAGAAAATGAAGAAGGTAAAGGGAAACGGGCAAGGCGCTAATACTTTGCATTAAAACACGCAACTTTTCGGCGTGATGGCCAAGTTGTGCACGTGGGCATTATAGCGCGTCATCAACAATAGCAAGCCTCGTAAACAGTCCTCTAGGGGAAGAGCTGGTCCAGGATCTGGATGGTCTCCTCCGGGTTCTTGACTGAGTGACCGATGGTGCGCTCGCTCGTGTAGATCTCGAAGTCGTTGCCCCCCTGTGTGCCAGATAGGACGAGTTAGATATTGGGGAATACCAAGCTTAAACAGGTCTGACAATTCCATGCTCACCTTGTGGGTCTTGTCGCCGAAGAAGTGAATCTCGTCGTAGTCTTTGGCGTCCAGGTAACGCAGGCAGAACGTCTTGTCCCAGCCCTGAAAAACACAAAGCAAGGCATTTATTTTGTTTTGGTCAGTCTTCATGGTCAAACGAATGCTGCTGTAGCGATGCTTACCGTGGGGAACACGTCGAAGGAGATCTGTTGGCAGTGGTCATGAATAGGCAGCGACACAACGATACGTTAGTCAACAGGCAAGCACACTCATGGTCAAGCAGTCGGCTCCCTCTTATTAATACCTGTCCGCCAATGGAGAAGGTCAGATTGTACTCGGGGAACTCAGCACGGAGCTTCTCCACGAAGGTCTCACGGATCTTGTGGATGTGGTCGTACTTCTCGAAGTCGTCGCGCTCCTCCTGCGAGCAGTTACGACCAATGGGCGAGATGTTGATCATACCCATGCGGAACTCCACGAACGTGCCGCGTTTCACGGGGATGTCCAGGTCCGCGATGTAGCGCAGCGAATAGTTGATGAGGCGGTTGAGCTGCTCGTTCGAGTACTGGCTCTTGAGGTTCTGTAGTCAGCAGTAGCACAACAGCTCCGTCCGTCAGTCACTGCAACAACGTACAATGTTTCTGCTTTGTCCACTCACCGTCTCGCCCACTTTCTTGCCCTTGTGGAATGCCACCAGGCCATTCTCCGAGAAGCTGTAGTCGAAGTTGTCGGTCACTGCAGCATCAACTCGTCAGTCTTACAGCCAGCGACGGCAGCCTCCGAGCGCCAACGCACCGTCCTCCCCGAGCTGTTCCTTCTGCTTCACCAGGTCGGAGCCGCCCACGACGCCGATCGTGATGCTCTCGCGCAGCTTCTTGAGGCGCGCCAGCATCTCGAGTGTCGCGGTCTTGCGGGCGACCGTAAGCGTGCCGTCCACGTCGAAGAGGGCGATGATACGAGGGTTCATGGGGGCCATCTCAGCTTGATCGGATCAGAAGTCAAAGTGAATGAAGCTCCACGTGTCCCAAAGGGTCACCTGTCAAACAGGATACCCAATTACAAAGGGTAACCTGTCCAACATGATAGCAGATTACACTACAAAGGTTAGTGTGGCCCACAAACGCGTCTGGTCGCAAGTTGAAGTGACGTTCATTCCCGAATCTGCGCGCCATGAAGCCTTCCTTCTCGCCCGGACGTGTTACGATTGACGGGGATAGAGGCCGCCCACGCTTCGATGACGACGGAGACGCGGTACTGCACGCACTGTCCTTTTCCCCCGGGCCCACGAGACGATCCCTCGCCCTCGGACGAATGCAGCTGCTGCTTCAGGGCGTCCTCCACGCCGTGTTGGCAGGCGTCGTCGTCTCAATCGGTACGTCTGCCCTAATCCTGCTCCTATTTGGTAGCTACGCAACGTTAACGATCCACCTCTTTGCGTCTGCAGTGCTGTGCCCCGTCATGATTGGCTTTGCGGCCATTATCTTCAGCCATCCCGAATTCGCAGACGCCCTGCCCATACTCACCAAGCTCGTCTTCGCCTCCAGTACGGTGCACCAACTCGTGATTACGACACTGTCCCCTCTCCCCTTCGCCATCGGACAAGTGCAAGACACGGGGATGATCTTCCTGGCTAGTATGGCTTCGTCCATAATGACCGAGTTGGGCCCTGCCGTCCCGCTAGCAGAGCGAATCGCCACTGTTCTGGTGCATTTGAGCATCAGCACAATGTTAGTAGGCGTCGGGTTGATCCTCACAGGTAAAGCGCGGCTGGCTTCGCTTGTGCAGTACCTACCGACGCCAGTTATCGGCGGTTACTTGGCCTACGTGGGCTTCTTCATGGTCAAGGGTGGGGTTGCACTAACAACTGGCGTGAATCTTGCAACCGTGCATGGTTGGGGTGTGCTTGTGAGCTCACCGCACCGCTTGATGCTGCTAGCTCCAGGCTTGCTTGGTGGAGTCGTGCTGTCAATTCTGACCTCGCGCTTTCGGCACTTTGCTGTTTTCCCGTGCTGTATTTTGGTACTACCAGCAAGTTTTTTCTCTGTGATATGGATTTCAAACTATACTTTGGATGATGCACGTGGTGCGGGGTTCCTTGAAGATAGTGGGGCTGGAGTCACATTAGTGGATGTGTATTCGATGTTTGACATTTACCACATCCATTGGAGTGCTATGCCGGGTCAGTTTCTGACCATGTTGAGCATGTTCGTGATGATTGCGTTTGCCTCGTCGCTGGATATCGCGTCTATTTGTATGGGAACTAGCAGCAACATGAACTACAACGCACAGCTGCAGACCGTTGGGATGTCTAACCTGGTGAGTGGACTCACTGGTGGCTACACTGGCTCCTATATCTTCAGCCAGACTTTGTTTACTTCGCGTTTCCGTCCCAGCGCAACAGCTGAATCTCGCTTTCCTGGGATCACTCGGTTAGTTGGCGTTACCCTTGCAGTCTGCGAGTTGGGTATTGTTGTGACTCCCATGTCTTTGATGGCAGTTGTGCCGAAATTCCTCTTTGGGGCTGTGATGATATTTATTGGCATTGACTTGCTCAAGACTTGGCTGGTGGGAGTTTACCGCAAGCTACTTTTTGCTGAATACATGACCGTGGTCGGGACATTCTGCTCTCTTAACTTCTTTGGAGTCCAGCTGGGGTTAGCTTCAGGCATTATGCTGGCAGCAGCAAGCTTTCTAGTGGAGTACGCCAAAGCTCAAGACGTTCGAATTGTTCACAAGACCAGTAACGTTATTCGCAATGCTGACCAGCATGCGTTGCTATATGGAGCAAACTTGCTGTCAACAGATGATGATAGCAGCAGTTTGCGTCAACAAGATGCCATTGTTACTATCGAGCTACAAGGTCATATCTTCTTCGGATCGGCTACACGCATTCAAAACTGCGTCAAAAGTGCAGTTTACGTTCGTCTGCCGATAGATACAGGAAAAAGTGATATCTCGAACAGTGGGCAACGACCAGAAGTGAACGAACAATCAGAAATACTACCTCTGCTCTCAAATAGTCAGGAGAGGCCTGCGGTATATACTCAAGAAAATCATGTCGCGATGCCTCCTTCCCTTTTAAATCTCCATGGGCAACCATGTTCTGACCGTGACCGACGACCTACACGATTCGTTGTTCTCGATTTCTCTCAAGTAAGCGGGATGGATGCTACAGCTGCACGCTCGTGCTTCTTGGCACTCAAACTAGCATTCAGTTTTGGTAACGTTTGTGCAGTCTACTGTGGCATGAGGCCTAACGTGGAGTTTCTTTTGCGGGCCAATGATGTGCTCCCTGCATCTCTAGCTCAGGAGGAGGTGGTGCATTTTAACGACGAGTCTTCGCATGGCGAGTGTCACGTCACATCAGATCTAGATCTTGCTCTGGACTGGTGCGAGCAGCAGCTTATCCTATCAGCAGCAAAACGGCGATCCATTCGATCAGGACAGCACTTGATCTTCTCGCCGCTGCGATCGCCAGCTTTATCGCTGTCGCAAGTATTTGCCGCATACCTGCCAGACATTCGAAAG